>JAAAYG020027268.1:0-16559 GCA_009936455.2 Tomocerus minor | reverse complement strand
TAATAAATTAAAGCATGGTAAGTAAAAACATAGGATTAGTTTCAGGATTTTACAACGACAATAATTGCTATAACAAGGGCATCTTGAAATCATATTTTATAGTTAATCAAGTGAAGTGAGTATATCATGGAGAGTAGAAACTTTTCTTTCCATTTAAAAAAGACGACACTAGAAAACTTCCATTGTCAATCTATTCGTTAAAACCAACAAAGAAAATTTCAACAAACTTTATTGTTTGCAGTCACTTTAGAAAGCTAATTTGGTAGGATACGTACATTTTGTTCGTCACAAGTTAGTAAACATGCACTTCGGAAGAGAAGATCAAAACAAACAAATGGTTTACGATCTCACATTAAAATATTATTACCAAGTGAATGGGCACAAAACGCTTGTACATTACAGAAAATGTTGCACGCAAGTAGTATGGCTCAAATCTAAGTTACAATACAGCACAAATCATCGATGGACCTTAAGGATAATCGCAAAGAAAGTAATCTTGTACAATGTTGGAAATGCTAAAAATGCTAAAAATGTTGGAAAATCCCTTCCATACGAATATTTCCATAAAAGATTTTCAATAAAAATGTAAATGTAAAGTTAGTCCAAAAATAAAAGCTACTAAAAACCTTTGGAAGCCTCAATTTCTCTACTCTTTTACATGGTAACGGGAGGCTTCGGAGAATTTTTCATTAGCTTTTATTAATGAGCCAACCATAGACAGTTGGTGGTAATTACAACAAAGTTGCGCTATTAATTGAAAGGGAGTAATATCGTACGGTAACCTCACAAATATTTCTCATAAAGCGTAGCTACATCGAAAAATTTGCAGGCTTGAAGAGTAGGTTGTAGAAAATTCTCACGGAATATCTGACAAAAATTTAAATTATGAAATTCTATTATGATTTATGTAGTGCGTAGTATCTGCAAAATGTGAGATCTATCCATACTAATTTATCCACTTCAAAAATATCTCGTCATAGGACATAAACGGGAGAAAATTCAAGAGTGGCGGATTATAGTGACCGTAACAAACGTATTAAATTATTAATGCATGTAGTTCATAATAGAAAAGAAAAGAATCTGCAGTATCCGGAACAAAGTTGAGAAACATACAAGTCTTGAAAAAACTCTTGAGGCATAACATTTTTTTTTGAAATTGATCTATATCTCCGGTGTGTCTGAAGGGGCGTTCAATTTCAGGAACTCTATTATTTTTATAGATATCAAACTATAAAATTTCTAATAGAGATTCTGGGATCAAACCGTCGTGCGTCACGACGTTGACTCAACTCGACTCCCGTCAAACAAACAAGTATTCTGGTTGTAGGAGAAAGGCACTCACTATATAACTTATTATGAGCATTCTGCAGAGAGAAAATCTACTATCTATTTTGTGGCATATACATTTTAGAAAATTTCTGTGATACACGCACAAAGTCTCCTATGGGTTCTAAAAGGAAAATCGCAACAACTTGTTCCAATATAATTTTGTAGGATATATCTAGTCAGATAAGTATAGCGCCTGCTTGGTACAATTTATTGTTAGTACACCTGGTTTGATATCATTTAATCTTTGAGGTTTACTATTGCCGTTTCCTAGGTTAAAGTTACTGCCCCAATATTCTTGAGGGCCATCAAGAGTCAGAGTAGAACTCGTAATCCCTCTCCCACGATTGAGACACAATTTTATGTCACTGTATGCAGCCCCATCGTATCGTTAATATTAACTCATTCGAGCAATTATTGCCATTCTCCTCTATTCCTTCAAATTCCCTTAAAATAATTGCTTTAGCCTCCTCATCCATCTCGGCAATTTAATTCTATTTGATTAGCTCTTTTGAAATGCAGATAATTAAACACATTTTCTGCTTCTTTAGTGCCCATGCTTTCCTTTTCCCATACTTAAAAGTGCTCCAAATTCAAAAAATCAATCTGTATGGAATAAAAAATGTCTGTATTTGTATTCCATCATTATAGATTTGTAATTAGATGATTTTAAAACAGTAATATTGTAACACTATAGTATATGAACTCATTGCATGTCGAATATTGCAATTAATTTCTTATGTGAAACTGAAGTTGAGTGGAGGTCATTGCTCCGGATTTCCTCTCTGACTTGTCATGAATTCTCTTGCTGGTATACATGACAAAAATCCCAAAGCCATTCGTCCATAATTTATTCATCACAATTTAAGAACAACCCTGTGCCATAAATATATACAAATGTAAGAAAATATGATGTTGAGCCTATATCGTGAATTATGCTTCTGTTTGAATGTTTCCCCGTGTGCTAGTCTCATTTGTGAAGACATAATAAACGACTTATTGAAACAAGTATACTACTAATTGCAGGATATATTATAGAATTTCCAGATATAGCTTATACATGCATTGCCTACTTCTGTAGTGAAAGTAATAGGATTTGTGGTAAATGTGTTTTTGGGCAGCCATTATTTGAAAGTCAACCTTTTCCATTTGTAGTGTTCAGTCCCAGCAGTCGAAATCTAGTCGTAATTATTCCCACTGCACATAATGTTACCATTGACCATTTCAGAAGGGGATAGCCAACTACTACGCTAATGCTAAAGTAGATCATGCTAATTCAAACGGCTGCTTGTACCACTTTTCGCAAATGTTATCAGGCAGTTTTGACGCACGTCGGGATTTTAAATTGATGGATCTTTTCCACAACCCAACCCAAGCAGTACAAGGATAAAACTGACATTTTTCCAATTTATGTCCAATGTAGCCATTAAGCAAAAAAATTCTCTACGGCACGATTTCAGTACTGACGATGAAAGAAGAGGCAACTCAGTATTCTATCAAATGTTTCGTAAGTATATTTGATTTGTGACATATGACATGACATCTATAGCCGACATTTGTTTAATTGCTTTCGCTATCTTTATAATTAGCTAAATTTAGGTATCGCTTAGTATTATAACAAAAACAAATTGCATTGCGTATAAAGCTGCTTCCAGCAATTACAGTCATATAGGATAGATGTCTACATGAAAAAACGTGTCTTTAATCCCATTCTACGTCCACATCGTTGCATTTTACACACGTCCAGAACAAAGCATGTTTTTCTAGTATCTACAATGACAATGAGACACCTACGTCTACTTACGAAAAATTATACATGACTTAAATTCTCCAATAGACACTTTGTTATTAAGAATGGCTGTAATTGGAGTAAGGTTCCGGTTGATATGACAGTAAGAACAAACTAGCTTCAAAAAACTAATTTTCTAAATAATACGAGCATTAATATTAAATTCAAACGCATTTGTATATTTACCGATTTGGAATATTTCAGCTTTTACAACAAATTGAGATTAAAACTCAAGAAATTTGTGAAATATCTTAATTAAATAGCAAAGGTATTTACTGTAGTTCATGAAAATTAATATTAAACAATTATTATGCTTTCAAGTAGGTAGGGAGTTTATTAGAAAGATTGCGGTTAGCTACAGTATGCATAATAATGTCAAGAATACCCACGAAATTGTGGAGTGTGTTTTTTCAAGCATGCGGAAGTTGGCTTAACTTTTAACTCTGAAAACTTTTGTAAAAATTGTGGATGATAGCATGACGTCAATTGTTATTGTCTGCATTAGTTCGTGAAAGAGAAAGGAATAATAATGTTACAAAGTATAAGAAATTGTTAAAACTTTTCGTTATGAATCAAGCTAACATGAGATGAATATAGTATTTATAGCACCAGTAAGTTAGAGGAAAGATTTTTGTTTCGTCAAGCCACCTAATTTAATATATTGTTACATGCGGTGAAAGTGTCTGCTACAAGACAGGCGTAATTGGATTAAATAAATTTAATTTTGGCTTTAGTCTACAAGAGGATTAATTAAAATTTATCATGCATGCAGTTGCTCCGCTTCTCTTACCTTTGCTGACTGTAGAATAATATCACGGAATTATTTTCATTAGTTATGTATTCAATATAGTATTAACTGAAAATAGAGGTAAGTCAAAACCCATAAAAATTCAAAAAAAAGCTTTACGCAGCAACAAAATGCCACTACTTCTGCACCTTTACTACCGAAACATCTTTTAACAAATTGAAATCAATCGAGAATGAATTATTTTTAGGCGAGACATTTGTACGATATGTATTTAACTTTTTTTACATTTATTTATTGCATTTACTCATTATAAGTTTCGTTTTTATTGAATACCAAGTATTTTTAAGACATAATCTACTGTCTTCATTATTTTAATTATTAGTTTATGAATAAAAATAGTCCTACACATTGTAATTGTATTTAAGATATTGAGAAATAAATAATTGAGGTACGTACATCGGATAACGGTTCATCCCCATCATCTCCCCGAAATAATCCGTCATGGCGAACATGATGGCGGCTGGATAATATACTATTATTATCTCACTGAAGTTAGAATTTTGTTTGTAATTTCAACACTGTAGCCACTCAACTAAATTCTTAAATTCACTTTGGACTCTCATCAAAACACACACAGTATAGGTACTTCATTTTCACAATTAATTGTATAACAATCAGGAAGAGATACACGGAGCCATGTCCTTTAGAATTTACAGAAAAGCGTGTCACTCCAAACTTGTACGTCAAAGTGCTAAATATTTTTATTTTGTATTTGCATTTATATTCGTGTTGAATTATTTCTTCAACCTTTACCAGTTGCTAAAAACATCACATAGACACACCACAGTAACCATATTTTCATCTTTACTAGACGCTTGCATTTCTTCCGCTCAATTTTGCTACCATCCACAGTAGCCTTAAAAAATGGTAAATCATAAGGATGTTGTTTATGCATTTTCAAAATTTCATTTTACTCTCCGATAAAATTACTTAAGGTGAAATTCAAAACTGATTCACTAGTTGATTTTTTATTGCTCACAGTAGACTTCACTTTAACCATATCTGTAAGAAAATTCCCTAAATTCTTGATATTGTGAAGAAAGGGTTAGCAAAATTTATGGATGCATTTTTTCAATTGGCATAATTGTATAAATCTATGAATCGTCTTTTGGGAAGACATTTGCATATTTTTTAAATAACGTTTGTAGCAACACGATTTCATGCCATCGCGTTCGTTTTAATTGCACGGTAAAATCTTTTTCATAGCAGTTGTGAATTTATTACGGCTGTGCGCATAGCAATAAAAAGGTAGGCTTTCACAATTAAAATTCCATTCCAATGTCTGGGGAATTATTCTTAACGTTTTGCTACTTAAATGTTTTATTTATTTGGTTCCATTTATTAAAACATCGATACGTGAATATTATTTTTTAAATGCCTGTTCTGATATCAAATGATTGAAAACTTTTTAGCATTCACATTTTCATATTTACATATTCCTAAATAGTGTACCGCAAACCTTCTATAGATATTAGTATCTTGCTGAAAACAATATGTGTATCACTTGAGAGAGAAAGGATTTAAAAGGAATATCAACAACGAGGAAATGTAGTGAATAGTTACAATAATAAGTGACATAATGAAAAAGTTTCTATTTTGGTCAATAGTAAAAGTCACCTACTTATTTACTTTCTAAGAGAAAAGTAAGCTAAGTGTACATGGAATATCTATTAGCCCATTAGTTTGTAATCTGAAATTTAAAATGGAACACGGCAGGAATATTTTTAGACAAACGTCCGTGAAAATAGTTAAGATGCTTACAGGAGATAGGCACTAGTTAAGTAAAGAGTGGGATATTATGACATTTATGTAATGCCACCGTGGAAGAAGAGTCAGAATACAAATCGTATTTCCAACTTTCATCGCAGTGCAAAATCAGATACATGAAAAGGAGTTTAGAAGGAACTCATTTAAGAAACTCTATTGTCTTCCATGAGGGCTAATAATATTCTGTTGAAGTTGAAAGCCACTTACTGCTGTAATGTTTGGTGGAGTTATTAAAAGTAAAAGTAGCAAGTTACTACTAATTTCCACTTTGACACTGAAGGGAGAAAACTAAAACACTCAACTGCAACTTTAAAAGCAAGTCAGGCTTCGTTGGACATAAACCAATTATTTGATCACTACAACCGCGGAAACTTTAATTTCATTTCCAAACCAAAGTGAGAGCAAAGAATAGCAACTTTTAATGGAAACAGTTATACAACAAAACTACAGAATCCCAAAGATAGAGAAAATGACTAATACAATTCCTACTTTGTAACTTTTCAAGTAACATTAATGGACCAAAAAATTATTTGTATCTCTGGCTTGCATTATTATAGGATTTTCCACATCTAATGATTTAGTAAACCTACACGCTATACGAGTACAGTAAAGGTTTTGTGAGCAAGAATACAAATTCTTAATATTCCTAAATTAGTACGATGGCTCTGGAAATAATGAATAGCATTCAAAACTCTTTTTTCAGTTTAATATGGAAATAAAATCCCAGGTGACAATGAAAGGTAATAAATAATAAACGACCTAAAAAGAAATTGACATGAATCTACTTATTTTGTGTTAAAGTATAATTAAATCCATTTCTTTTACTTTGATTATAAAACAAATGTTTATTGAATGGTTCCAGCATTCAGTTTTGCGAGCATCTTAAGTAGATACATAAATAGTGCATTATATATGGAGGAGGTTTATAGCCAGAAAATGGAAAATAGGTCAGGAAAATGTAAAGTTTTGCATATTTTATAAGAAGGAAAGGCCAGGGCCGAGAATAAAGATTTTCTGTCTTTGTTTTTTATTTTGGCTTTTCTTGTCTGTGCTCTGATAGGGAAAGTGTTCATTTAGTGTTTAGTAGTCAGTCGGTACACAAATTCTACAAAGAGTTGGTGTGATCTAGTGGAATCGCTCCTTCCCGTTAGCTAACAAACTATTTGAAGAGAATCGAGTTAAAGTTGGGAATAGGGAAGGGCAGGGAAGGAAGAGAAAGCCAAATAAGTAATTCGTTAGTGTCAAGTCAAGCCCATTGAGTGTCTTTTCTGGGAAGTGAGTACGTGGCTTCCTTGAGTTGACTCCTTTATCTCTGTGTCTCTCCTGCAGGAGTCTTTCATTAATTGCGACATTCTCTATTTGCAGCCTTTATCCCCTTGCGGACAACTTCTATTTTTAATCGAGGATCGTGCTACAGAAAAATAAATGCAGCACCTGGTCCCCTTAAACTATCAAGCAATTAATGAATGGCTCTCTTTCCCTGGATTCTCTCTCTTTCTACTTTCTTTCATCGTCTTTTCTCTAGTACGAGCTTAAATAGCAAATCTAGGGCAGGAGTATTGCATTTCTGAAGTGACTGAGAGTTTATAGAGAAAGTCATTTTATACACTGCCGATTATTTCTATTCCCTGTGAGATTTTCCTGTTTTTGATCATCACTTTAATTCAGTGGACTGATGAGGAGAGTCTAGTTAGGAGGATCGGAGGAGTAGGCGAGCTAAGTGATAGGACTTTAGATTTGAGTCGCCAAAACCCTCGTGACAATTATAAATACAACTCTCTGTCCTATCTCTACTCTCAAGTGTAGTTGCTACAAGTGGAGAGATAAAGAGAGTAAATAGCGCTCCCGCTCTTTCAGTTGACTTCCTTTGCAGTGAAATGCTGTGATGCCCACTCTGAGTAACTACTACCTATTACTCAAAGGTAGATTTTCACTTTGGCGTCTGTGTGTCTCGTATCTGGTGGATGAAGGCTATCTTATTTGCATTTTGACAAGTGGAAGAAACAACATACGCAACTGCACAAATTCTTTATTATCTTTCACTGTGGCTACGTAAGCAGAAGAGGAGGAGATCTGACAGACTTTGACGTCGACACTATACACAGAATCTCTTCTCTAATACTCCATTATCCTTCATCAACATTATTGTCCTCATTACAGTTCAACTCGCTTTCTACAAACGTTTAGCATTCTCTCCATCCTTTCCTTCGACCTGTGTAGGAATCTCAGGGAGAACTCAGGGCACATGACACATGCATCCAACTAACAAAGTCCGACAGAACAAATCCTCTCTCATTATTCCACTTCAATGGAGAAAATCGCAGCTAAAATAAATGTAGCCCGTCCTAACTTCCCTCCTACATAAAATCTAAACCTCAAACTTAGGATGTACAGTCGCAAACATTTATTCTATGCGACTCTTCTACAATACAAAAATACATAACATAATTTTCAGCGGCGTATCAATAGTGTAACTTCGGGAATTTAAAGAAAATCACAGAGTCATTTCCTTTAAAGTAACCAAATTGTAGCATAACTTCATAAAACATTTTGTGGTCCTTAAATTTAAGAGGAATTCTACGGCAAATCCCTTCAAAACCGTTTTCAGTTTACGACACTGCCGCTTATATCCAGACTAAAGCATGAGGTTTACCAATGAAATAAAGACGTGAAGATACATGAGTATGGCGAGTGACAGACACAGAGACACATGGAACAGAAATTCCTGTAGGTATTTGTGTTCTTTAGTTTTCCCTCAAAAGGAATTTATGCAAATGGGAATTTACGGAGATGAGTGGTTCCCGTAAAGATTCTTGTCTTGAAAATAGAACTGACTGCTTCTGCCACGAATTCCCCTTGCTTTGTTTTACTTCCCTAGTTTTCCTTTGCATCGGTTTGACTTCACTTAATATCCTTAGAAACTTTTCAGATTACTGTATTAGTATTCTCACTAAGTCACCATACTGAAAATTTTTGGCTTCACTTCCATAAAAAGCAAATCCAGAATTTTTTTATTCTCTCATATGTGACACTCTTTGCTTTTCAACTTGCCTCTGATTTGGGTTCACTCCTTTTTTCCTTTCCGTCTATGCATACAGGAAGAAGATCAAAGCTCAAAATATCAAATAGCCTTCTTTTCACTCTGATAAAAAGTCTGTAACACTTTCTCCAGTTTTCTTATTTAGATTTCTGCCTCTCACATATTGCTATTCATGCCCCACTGACTTTTACGCATCAGAAATTCGAGACAACTTAAGTAGGAGAAATATTGTATTCTCAATTCATTCCTAGCACGTCAAAAATCTGCCACATAAACTACTCTACCTACTAACTACAATTTCCGCAGAAGACGCAAGACATTAATTAAATATGTAGTCACTTTAACGTCAAGTAGCAATTGAGATAGTTATAGTGACATGTCAGGCAAATAATTAGCCCACTTTCAACTTACTGACTCCAGACATCAAACCAATTGAAACATTGAAAGAAATTTGCATTTATAGATACCTAACAACATTTGCGACCTTTTCCCTTCATAAATTTAATAGTAGTCACATCCAGAATGCATTCTCAAAAAACTATGGATATCAACTCACGAAAAATTAATATCCAATTTGAACAGAGTCGACCCATTTCTATACTCAAAATACCAATCGTAAACTGCAAAGGGTAAACAACATTTAGGTTGTCGTCATTAGTTCAGATAAACCGGTTACAACCACTACTCAGGTACCTACCCTTAATTATAAAGTTAAAAATAGTATTTCCCGAGGAGTGGTACTTAATTGAAATTATCTTGGAATGAAATTGTTTAAAATTTAAAGGTGGATAAGTTCGTCGTACTGACTACTAACAACTCTATTAGCTTATAATGATCGTTTAGAGCATGTAAATCTTGAGTCATTGCCATTTTCTTTTAATATGGTCTTATTTCACCTACTTATGCTCAAGTTGCGGGTCTGAATGACATTTTTGGGAGAAAAGAAAGTTCACTAAGCTACGCCCCTATTGGAAAATTTTTGTGACTGATATCGAATGTAAAGATAAAATGTTGGAATGATTGTGTGTGCTTTGTGCAGGCTTACACTCCACTAGGTGCATTGTCTTATTTGCAAGTGAATGACTTTATGTACTCATCGGAGTAGTGCTGGTGGTAGTAGGAAGGAAAAAGTACTATTTTTTATTCATAAGTTTACTGTGCTGGGAAAGTTGTACGTTTGGAAGTAATGACAGGTCGTGTTAAATTGTACAGCGAGCTGCACGATCGGCTCTTCTATAAAATAAAGTGTGAAATAAAGTCCAAGACGGGAACTGGTGGAATGAGTGAGGTGTAGGATACAGTGGAGCTGAGGCTAAACTTTCTTTGCGACGAACTAAAGTGGAAAGAGAGAGACAGAGAATATATGTAGTCCTTTGACAGTGTATTGAATATGGATAAGATTACTGGCATCGCAGCTTTTGCAGTTTACTGTTTGCAACCAGATTGGACTGAATATTGAATGGCATTCGTCTGATTTGGTTATTTCAAAACTTACACTGTTACTCTCGGTTGAGGAGAAAGCTCTTAGGACACACTCGCTGCATGTGTGGAGACGGAGAGATGGAGAGACAGACATTGGCACTCGAGTCGTCGACTCTTTTGGCTGCACATTACACAGGAAGTGTCAGAGTGTCTCTGTGCATGGGAAGGAAGGTTACGTCTCCTTGTGCAAACACACCATGCAAAATGTTGTCTGTGTCTGCTAAGTGCCTAGAAGATACATCTGTCGGAGTTCTGCGTTCTTTGAACCAATAGAAGTGCCAATCTTAGCATTCACACCACCTGAGCACCTCTTAGGCTATCAAAAAATTGCGTAGCCAGCCAATCAAAAAATTTCCTACACTGCCTATCCTGCGTAAGACTGAGTAGAACTTGAATACATGTGTGTGTTGGCATGCCTAACATATGAAATTCGTTTACATTCTCTCCCTGCCCCTGCCTTTCTCTGCCCTCCATAATACTATCACAAGGGTGCATGCAGCTAAGGTAGGAAACGTCCACTCTTTGTTTACGACATAGGCGCGCCTGACGGAGTAAAAAACAGACTATCTCTGTTCACTGTGCGGAGTGTGCATGGAGGCCTGGGCCCACTTCAATGCCTACCTCTATATTTCATGCCTCTACTTTCTCCAATTTACCTGCTGTTGTCAAATAGCACATGTCCTTTATCACTACACTCTATCTACTGATACACACGCCAACCAATCCAAACCTGCAACTTCCAACTGGAGAAACAGCCAAGAATGTGCACATAAAGAGCTATCTGCTGGGAATCTACAATCGAAACACACATGTACAAATGCAACCATATGTACCTGAACTGGACAATAATATCTCTACTCCTCCAACTAAGTCCCACTTTCACTTCTTCTCCACTGCCAAATACTAAACCTCTTACAAATATCTAGCAACTACAAGCACAGATAATATACAAGTCTACTTATTTTTACTTGTGTCTTATTGACAAAATAACTCATATTTTCATACTCGTAATTCTAATCCTTTTAATTTTGGATTTATACAATGGACTGTGAGGAATTAGGAAAAACATTAATCAAGAGCAGAGACAAATAATAGGCACAAGATTCCTTTTCCTGACTTGTAATTCGACACACCTCGTACAAATTAGTACTAAGTAGTTCAAGAAAATGGATTTAACAGGAATTAGTGTCCGATTTGAAGCTGATGATATATTTTATTATAAGGAAATGTTATATGAATTGAACCAAACACTGTATCGATAAATATTTTTGGATATAGAGTAGATGTGAAGGTACTCAAGAAATAAATAAAGAAAGGAATTCTTATTTAAATGCCTAAGGTATCTATCTAAGGTATAAATAGCAAAGTATAAGTACAAAGCTCTAGCTGACAACTGAGCTCCACCATTCACAACAATTTATCAACTGACGTATACACAACGGGAGGAGTAACAACAACAACGGAGAAATGAAATGAAAGAGGGAAATGAAACAACGTAACAATAGAGTACACAAAGTGTATCATCAATGATACTTCCACAGACAGGTACCTATGGCTACTAAAAGTAAGGTAATACAATGATATAGCCTGAAAGGTTTTGAGACATACATGCAGAGGAAGTCAAACTATTATTTAGATCTGCAATGTTTGCATCATCCACGAAAAACTATGCGGAAACCGAAAAATATTAAAAGCATGAAAATATCTTCCAAATAAAGACTATGACTTTCACTCAGTTTATGTTTTACTTTTCCGCTATACATCCTGCATTAAAATAGAATCAACTAATAGGTTGTACCAAACTCATTTCCCAAGGAATTGTATAAATACAATGGTGAAACAATTCATAGAAAAGATTGACAGAAGTCTATAAAATGAGGGATACAGAATTAAGAGTTGTGCTGACTGTATATCCCATCGGACGGATGTTTCAAGCCAGTAAAATATTAAACAGAAAATAGGCATTTTGGGTGTTGGTGGCTGAAGCATCAATATGAAAATGAAGTTCATTTCAAATTCTAGCTATGCCTACTAAAAAATGCAATATCTACCTTGGCATTTTTTGCACGTTATTTTTAGGGAGGATTGCAATTCTACAGGGTGTCACTAGGATCTCACTATTTGTGTCTATCTGAATTGGGAAAAGTGGGTGAGGACAGAAGGTGGCTCCTTGAGGCAGGTCGAGCAAGTGTCTGCAATATCAATTCTTAAGTCCATGGCAGAAGGAGCGTAGGCTCCCATAGTCAACTGTTAACTAGACAGAGAGTATAGCAGAGAAGTAGGGTGGGGATTGCATATTGTATGACTTTCTGGCCGCAGAAGGGCGGAACAGCCTCACATCCCATCATCAGGCTCCCTTCACTTCTCCAAAGCCATTTGCATCCTTATCTTGCACTACATCAATGCAAATGGAGCTCAACCACATGGAACGATCTCGTAGCACCAAGTAGCGCCACTTTCTTAGAAAACTCGAGCACTCTGTTCTGTATTCCACATGCAAAGCCACTGACGGCTTTGACTCGTGAGTGTGATTCCATCGGACGATTCCTATTACACACAACATTACTCAGTTTCTATTTAAATATATTATTTTGTTTGTTTTCCCCAATGTGCCTCTTCCCTGCAGCCCTCCTAACATTCATTAGATTTAGATCAACACTACCATCATGAGCACATCTTCACTCCACACATCTCAAAAGGAAATGAAAGGCTCCTTCAAACTTGTAAATTGTAAAGATGAGAAGTTATTTCAATTTTGGATAATGTCCTCAGACCTGTAGCAATTTTTACTTGTTTTGCATGCGCACGCCCTTATTTTTTATTTCTAATAGAATGGCTGCAATAACGGCGCGGAATCTACGAGTTCTTTTGCGGAAACTTCAAGGGAAATCATCAAATCTCAGGCCAACTTTAACCAATTTGATATTCACATTTCCCAAAAAATTAAATTTACCGAACTTGAACAACTTGGTACTTAAGGAGCTCTTGTAATTCTGACATATTTTCCAGTAAGTGCACCTTCAGAGCTTCCCATCTTCAATTTCCCATTCCGATAAATGCTTTCAATGCTTCCGACATTCATAATCAAAAATTTCTACAGGAAAAGATTCGAAAGAAAAGTATTTAGGTTACGTATTAAAAGTTAGTGTTCCGTTTTAAAGAAAAAATTTCTGCCATTTTTGATACATCTTCGATTGGTAACTTTTTACGAAAAGAACTATTTTGATTCTGGTCTTCATTGATGTGGAAATGGAATATAGTCAACTCGCTCTAAGAGATTAAAGATAATAAGCTCTTAATTTCACTGAAAACTGGTCAGGCGTGTAACTAGGCATTCAATTCATACTGACAAGATTAGCAAACAGCAAAGAAAAAATTTTTACATGTAAGTCTTTACAATTCTAGTTGTGGGAATGTAAAAATTTGTACTAGGAGATTAGAAACGCCCTATTTGTACGAAGGTTAGTATAAGTTAATGTCGCATTAAATTGACGAGATTTAGATGATATGATGACATTAATGATTCAACGATGTTATAAAAATACTTTCTACTCCTTCTAATTACACTTGAATGCTGGGCTCTGTTTTAAGAGCTGTGAGTAGTAATCCCTAAATGATCCTCCACAAATGCCCACATCCGCTTCCTCAAACCAACATTTAACGGAAGAGCAAACTTGAAGCCTCCATTAGTATCCTAAAAATCTAATAAAAATACTATTCAGCGAAATTGAGTTGGAATAAAAACAGAAAGGCTCTACATCCATAGATATATAGAAACTGTAGCTACACATTTAATTGAATTGCTATTCTTATATGATATGCATGTGATGATTATAAACTAAGATTCCTACAATAAAATTTCCTTGTAGGCAGGGTTGTATAATGTCTACCAAAATAGAATTTTATCCAACCAGTGGATAAAATGGATGAAATTGGACAAAATATGAGTGGGCAGCATAGAAATACAGGTGACCACATACCATAAACTTTTCAATTAGCATCTCATTTCAATTTGTATTATGTAATCTAAAGCTGCACGCTTCTAAAGAACATATACAAAAATTCTAAATTATTTTTATAACTCCAATTTCTTTAGTTAAAAATTGCAAAAAATCGTAAAATTGAAAGTGAATTAAACGAAACCAGTTTTATCCAATTTTAACCTTCCCCTTCATTTCCTCCATGTCAACCCTGCTTGTAGGTACCTACTGAATAACCCATCCCTTGCCAATTTCTAAATTAACAAACTGCATTCATTATGCACACATAATTCTGCTATCTGCTTATATTACAAGACATTAAAAATTATTTGCACTGATACTAAATGCTAATGAAGTCTTAGAATTATAATTTTTTGTTATGAAATACTGTGTTAGCGCTATAGCGCGTCCTTAATATGCATTATGAGATTATTATATCAAGGTGTCGTCTACTTTGAGCTCAGGAACAGTGTTTATAAACATTGAGGGTTTCCTTTTCAAATGTTTACTTTAGAGTGTAAAAGAGTTTTTGGAGCAGGAATTATAGATATAGTTAAAAGGAAGTACAGGAATATAAGTAACTATATAATAATAGCTAGTTCTGAACAGGCGGATTTAAACGTAAACGGCTTTTCCGTTCTTATGAATATCTCTGGGAAAAATAGTGTAGTAAAGAGAGAAAACGAGTGTAGCACGAAGTCACCTATTAGTAATGCTGCATAAATGCCATTCACTATGGTTTTCGTGGAATATAGTGATATCTGGAGCACAATATTTGCAGCGGGTGGTAGCAAGAAACATAAGCTTTAAAATTGCGTCAAGACAGTTCGCTACTATCTGATGTAGCAGTCAAAAATGATACTGTTGCCAATATTATTTAATGTAAAGCCTTCCAAGAGAGAGAGAGACTACGTAGGAACATTTAATCTTTTTATAGATACCCCAACCTTTTGCAATAACAGTGACTATTCATACAATGTACTTATAGATAGCCAAGAGCATGGAAGGAAACACAAAACCTAGTTATGAAACGCCGTTGACGATTCAATGAATACAATTATGGCAGCCACATGAAAGAGACACAGTGCAATTCCCATCCTTTTTATTGAACTCTGCACTACTTATGTGGACATTATTACGAGAGACGACTAAACTTCAGAATTATTATACGCATGAACTTTTGGCAATGGACTCACGAATTTGTGAAAAATTTTTTTGCAAACATTCAATACGAAACTATCTATTAACTTAAGTTGTATAGACACAACAGTCTTCCTTTTAGAATCATTTCACTATTAGTACGGACACATTTAAGGAACAGCTACACAATTAAGTAAAGTCAACATTAAAAACAAGTTTGCATGCCACGATGTTTGTTATGTACGTCCCGCTGCTCTTCTCCTTGCTAACAACTGAAAATTTATTATTGGAGCAGAGCTGGAACCTTGTTTCACAAACAAATGATTGAATGTGCTGGGTGATAATAACTGTGTTCACTTCACCTAACTTCACAACTCATGTTCAAACATCTTTTTAATTTGCATTTTCTCTACTCCTAAGTGGACACTAACAAATTTCCTCTAATCACTTTCATGGCAAATCAAAAGTAAAGTGTGAAATGATGCAAGGAGAATATTAGCCACACTAAGAATACACACATACACATTATGTGTGGGTATGTGGAGAGTTAGTTAAGTAATCCGATTAGTCATTTCAATAGCAAATAGATATTGTGAATTGCTAGTGGAACTGTTTTATCAAACTGTCGACTCATTTATACAAATGGGCAACAACTGTTGAGGTTTCTTAGCACTAGTTCAATTTACTTTGTGTCACCATCCTAGAGAGCTCTACTACTCATACAGATAAGTTTAGAATGTAAGAAATCATCTCTAACTTGGTGACTCATGCCTTGCTGAATTATTGCTTTCCATTTCATTCACCTATATTCAGGAGTAAGAGTAAGTACTAGGAAATGCATTCAGCATAATATTTACTATCATATTTTTAACGAGTTAGACATCTCAGTCCTACAAATGTATATTAATAGACTTTGAGCGTGTATAGATACAACAGTGCCAAAGTAATCAAGTATTTTCAGCTGATTTCTTATTTTGTTAGAAATTAACCCGAGGTTCTAAATGGACAGTTTTCTATTAAATCCTTCGTTAACTAAATTATTTCTTCTGTCTTGGTGACTCTGTCGAAGTCTACAAACATTGTAAAACAAACATTCCTAATTCAGTATTTGCTGTAAAAATAAGTTTTCATCCAATAGCAATGCAATAATGAAGTAGATATTAGAATTCTTTAAACGTCTTTAAAGCCTGTCGAGCTAAATTTACGACTGGGATTTTGAGGGAATAA
>JAAAYG020027257.1:0-13689 GCA_009936455.2 Tomocerus minor | reverse complement strand
AATCGTTAGCTTGACTATATAAAAATATTGATACCGCTTCTACCTAATACTTAATTTTATAAGTAAAATCTTACAGCTTCTATGCATCAATGATTTCCTGTAGTAAAAAAATAAAAACACTGCTTCTACTACTAAATATATAGATTATTGCTTCCAGAAAATGTTTAATATTTTGATGGTATAAAATATTAGAAACTGCTTCAATCACATGTAAATTATTAGCATATTATTGTTCTTACTATAATAACACTACTGATTTTCCGTAAAGCTGTGTACAGGGTAGCCCTACTAGGGCGAGCTTTCTGTTACGGCTTGCCGTTCGATTTTAAGTTAAATATAGCATTTAAATGTAGCATGATGACACCAAATATAGAATGATAACGACGTAAACTCTTTACGACTTGAGTGAGTAAGTAATTCCAATTTCTACAATATTAAATATTATTCACAGTATTCCGAATGATTGGTCAATGGTCATCCATTATTTTTTAATCCTTTTTTTAATGTCTAATAATAATAATTTATTAAGAAATGTTCAAATTCACACGGAATCTCTATTTAGGGTTTATCACTGATTTCTGAAGTCACTCCAGTTTCATCTTTATCCTGATCATCAGCATCATATATCAAGTTTAATTTTTCAACTCCGATTTCTTCTTCGGTACTGTAAACAAAATGACAAAAAATTGTTAGTTGCGTAAAAAAGCTTAAGCTTTATCCTTATAATCAAAATAGAACATACTAAATGCAAAAGTGTAAGTATACAGTATACTTATGTCCAATATTAAAGTTAATTTAATTGTATATTTACTGACCGTAGCAAGATGTTAATCACATTTTCCAAAACGTCGACAATTGCTTCGTTTTTCTCGACCAAATGATATTCTCGCAGAATCAAATAGACATTTAAGGAGCGCAATTTTTCGCGATTATTTTTGCTATTGCATAACTAGAAAAATATAGGAACACTGTTAATTAGATCTGCCAAATTAGTAGCATTTATAATGAAAAATATAAAGTAATTAATGAATTGAAACTTTCTATTTTACCAGTAACAATGTGTCCATAATTAACTTCTTAACTTTAACTGATTGCTCTCGTTCCTTATCCATATACTGCCAGTCTGGATGCATTTTGTCATTTTCCTCTTCAGAGAATACATCTGTCCCAACAAGTGGTAATAGCAAAGGCCCAATTATTCCTTTCTCAAGAAATTCCTCGTGACGTTCTTGGAACAAAATGCAATGATAAATACGTATTATTAATATTGTGTATGTGGTAGAATATTAATAGATAGCTTCAAATAACAAATGAAGAAATAGAAAGTATTTAGAAAAGATTTGTAAGTTATTTACCATAATCAAAAGTCAAATTTTTTGTTAGACCGAAAACGGAGGCTCTGGAATCTTCTGGAGTAAGAACATCAAGGTATAGAAAACTAAATGGACTAACCGGGTCTCTCGTTTCAAGCGCTTCAATCAGCAACCTTCGCAGTTCCAAATTTAAATTTATAAAATTACTAAAAGTTCCAAATTCAATATTATTTGCTGGCAGAAAAACAAACTTTTTAGGATCCCACAAAAGTGAGTAGTTGCCATTAATAAACCCAATAAAGTTAACAAACTCCTAAAACAAAGTTTGATTATAATAAAAATTTCCAAAAGAGATGCGTAGGATAATTTTTGACAACAAGAGATGAATTCTGTTACTTTACTTTATGAATTTGGCAGAACATAAACTTGAAGAAATTTTCCAGGTATTAATTGTTGTATAGTTCCATTAAATAATTTACTAATTATATGAAAATGAGATACGATTACGTAAGAAGCTGGGATATTTATTACCTTCGGCCGGTTCTCGTTTGAGAAAGATTTTGTAGGATATATAATTCAATTTTTGCTTCGTCAAAATCTCTGTTTCCAAAACTTTTTATTGCATTGGAGAATGTTTTTGAAATCCAATCGGGCTGTTGTTGACAAATAATTTCAGAAATGTCTTCATCAATGCACAGATTACTCAGCACAACAAAAACTATTTTGTGTCTTTGAACTTCACATTGATTAACATGTGCATCAAGCCTTTTCAGAAATTGGGAAAAATTGTTCCACTTAGAAATCCATTTGCGGCTTTCGTCTGTTGATGAAATGACCTCTAGAGTTTTCCATACTGCCCCACCAATTGACATAAGATCGCTGTATGCACTGGAATCCTTTGAAGGCAAACAAAAAACTTCGAAGTTTCTAAGGGTATAATCTAAAATTCGATTGAGTAAGGTTGGGCTAACGGGCTTTTTGCTAATCACATCTGCATAAACAACAAAAAATAAAAACATGGATATTAAATATATTAACGACTCATACAATGAAAATTAATATAAAAATGCATATCAACGATACAATATAGAAATACATACTTACGCTGCAAAAAATAAAAAGTAGCAGGGTCATTTTTTTCCGATGATACATCGGAATCCAAGAATGAAAATACGTTTCCATCCAGCTGATCCGATTTTTCCATAATCTGTTAGTCTTAATGAATATGAATATTAAATCAAAATGATAGCTATAAAATAATTTCACGTAACTTTGGATGTTAGCAGTTTAATTTTTTATCGAAATAACATAATATTAATAAAATTTCATTTACAAAAAACAAAATTCAAGCAAGTAGTTACTATTTTATGCAATCAAGAAAACAACTTCAATCTTTATTGTTTTCAACACGTGGAATTCAAATTTTCGTTCACGAACTTCATTCATTGTCCCAGAAAATAATTCCCGATGTAGACTCTCTGCTTTAATAATCTCGAACTCAACGCAACGTGTCAAACACTTGTGGAATTGACTAATATTATGTAAGATCATAATGCATGATGGAATTTGATTTATAATAATTTATTTCTATTGATTTATAATTTATGCTAATAATCGCAGTATAATAATAAATAATTTTTCCTTGGTTGACTTCGTATGTTGTAATTACATTGTATATTTGCATGAACTTTTGAATTTCAAAATTTAATACACTAGTTAGTACTAGTTAAAAGTCTAAAAAATGCTAACAGGAAAAATATTTTAGTAGACAATAAATACATTAAAATAGAACACAATAATGTACATTTTGGATTGGCCGTTAAATATAGAGAAATATAATATAATAAATGTTATACGCTATTAATTATTATTTATATATTATGGATTATTATGGGTATATTATGGGTCAATTCCTTCTAAATCATGACTAGGTGAGCCATTTAAAATGCCAATGCTACTGGAGTATTTAATTAGTGTTTCCATTATGAGTTCTATGGATGGTATTCTGTCCATTACATTTGGAAAGAGGTTTATGCACTTTTGACTTAGTTTGAACATACTTCTTTTCTCTGTAGCCAATCGTTTCGTCCAAAAAGTTGAATTTGAAAACATTGCCTTAAAATCAGTTGTACCTGTAAACACAGTCAACCAAGAGGAACTTTTGCTATAATCTTCGACTTTTTTGAAAAATTCCTCTTCTGACAAAAGTTTGATGATGTAGCCATATTTCCTGGCAATTACAACAAAGTCTTGCAAATACAATGGTGTAGGATGGAAAAGATTGATTACACCAGACTGAACATTGTCATTGAACAATAGTTCGACGGTCAAATTAGAAGCTGTATCTATCGGCAGAAAATGCCAACCTCCTTCGATTGTTGGGGCTATCCCCATTTTGAGAAACAATTGAAAAGCATTAAAAGCAAAATTATTACTAGAACTGAATTGGCCCGTTTCACTGTTACCAGAAAGACTTGAGTATCTAATTACAGTACACGGAATCCCTCTGGCAATCGCCTGTTTCATCAATTTTTCGCAGACAAATTTAGAAATGGAGTATCCTATTGTGATGTGATCGGCATTATTATCATCATCGGGGAAATCCTCGGGAGCATAGCCATCCTCTGTCAGTCTATTTATCATAGAAAACGACGAAGGATAGAAAACCCGTTTTGTTTTTATATTTGCCGCAAACTTTAAAATGTTAAGGGTCCCGAACACATTTATTGAGCGAATATCTGAATTATTTTTAGTAGAATTGATCTCATACTTTAATAGATGGTTAGTTTTGGCAGCTAAATGGTATACAGCATCAATATTTTCAGAAAGAATATTGTACTCTTCAAGTGGTAGTCCAAAATAATCCTGTGTAATATTTCCGTTTATAATTGAAATTCGACCAATGTCAATAAAATCAAGTGAATGTAATTTCTTTATGCTACTGAGTAACTTTCGCCGGGATTGATCAAAGGATTTACCTCTTACCAAGCAAAAAATATCAAGCGAAGTGTTTTTTAAAAGTTGTGTTAATAAGTAGCTCCCAAAGTGACCAGTGGCACCAGTTAATAATATATTGCGAACTTGCGATGCTTTAACAAAATTAGGTTTCCCTTGAATACATTTCGGTAACTCCGAGTCCTTTCTAGCCAATTCGTAGACATCAATCTCTTTCTCAGATTTCTTGGCTACATTTTTATCAGTAACTCCAAAAGCTATTGTTATGTCGGCTAAATATTTACTTAATCCACTGACTGTCGGGTAATCCATTAAAGAGGATACATTTAGAGTTATTTTCTGACCGATCATATTTTGCAATTTATTTCTCATTTCAACAGCCATTAATGAATCTAAGCCTAACTCGGAAAACTGTTGATATTCATCTATTTGTTCAGTCTCGGGGATTCTTAAAGTCTGTCGGATAATATTACTCAAGAGCCGTTTGATGTATTCTACTCTTTCCTCTAGGCAAAGTGGGCCTATTTTGTTCCAAAACACATCTGACTGCGCAGACGCAGCCAAATTTAGCGCTTTTGATATGTTTTCGTCAACAATTTCGGAAAAATATGTATTGATGAAGCCACCCATTGTTTGTTTACAAACTTCTACGTCAACCTGGACAACACCAAGCTGTACTAGATTTGGACGTGACATAATAAACTTCAAAGCTGATATCCCTTGATTCACAGTAAAAGGTTTGATTCCAAACAGACCATCTTGGCCATAAGATGTGTTTGTAGCAAAAACACCAACTTCTGACCACGCCCCCCAATTGATTGTTTGCGCTGCAAGTCCAATCGAATGACGATAATGCGCAAAGGAATCCAAAAAACTATTGGCAGCGGCATGGTTACTTTGCCCCAATGGTCCTATCAGAGAAGCTATCGATGAAAACAGGACAAAGTGCTCCAAATTTAAATGCTTTGTAAAATTGTGCAGGTTTAAAGTGCCACTTATTTTGGCGTTTAAAGTGACTTGATATTTTTCCCACGTTTGATTAGCGTATACGGCGTCAGAAATAACGCCTGCGGAATGAATCACACCTTTTAAAGGTGGCAATTTTGGGTTAGCTTCAATATTTTCAAATAATGATTTGCATTGCAGAATATCTCCCACGTCTACTTGAAAGGAAAAAACGTTGCAACCATTTCCCTTCATTTTAGCCATAACCTCAATTGCAGTCGATTTAGGTGCAGTTCTTCCAACGAGAACTAAATTCCTAGCTCCAGAATCCGCCATCCATTTTGCTACCTCGAGTCCTATGCCACCTAAACCTCCTGTGATTAAGTAAGTTGCATTATTAGAGAAAAAACTACTATGTGTAAGTGTTTGATTGCTTGACTGCGATATTTCAGGCATGGTAACCACCACTTTTCCAATATGCTGAGTTTTCATCAAGTAATTCAAAGCATCAACGATATTTGAAAGTTCGAACCTAGTATAAATAATTGATTTAAATTTCTTTCCCATTGTTTCCACCATGAGTCTCTTGAAAATGTTGTATGTTTCTGTATCACAAGTCTCTAAGTTTACAATTGTGTATTTAACATCAGGTCTTAGAATGGCAACATCCTGTGGCTGCCAAATGTTAACTTTTCCTATTTCAACAAAACGCGCGCCTTCTGCGCAGATGCCAAGCGTTGTTTCCTTAAATCCTAGACCAGTGAGAGAGTTTAAAACTACATTGACCCCTTTCCCGTTGGTCAATCTTCTAATTTCGTCTCCATAGCTTAAGTCTCGGGAATTAAAAACATGCTGTATCCCAAGGGTCTTCAAATAAGCTCTTTTTCTCGCACTTCCAGCTGTAGCAATGATTGTCGCTCCTATATCCTGCGCTATTTGTAAAGCGCTAAGACCCACACCCCCTGATGCAACATGGATTAAAACGGTTTCTCCCTTTTGCAAATTCGCCTCTGCCACCAAGGAAATGAATGAAGTAGAAAACACTGCTGGAATTGTTGACGCTTCTGCAAATGTATAATGAAGGGGTTTTGGTAAAACACTATTTTCATTAACAACAATATGACTGGACACACAACTGGAAACAGTAGTAGCACCATAAACCTCGTCCCCAATTTTATATTTTGAAACATTCGAACCAATATTAGACACAACTCCTGAATAGTCAGTACCAACAGTCTCTGAGGATGTGTGAAACTGATCTGGTTTAAGAATCACAAAAATATCTCGGAAATTCAAACCGACGGCTTTTACTGTAATTTCCACCTCGTGACTGCCTAAAGATTGTTTTTCCATGGATCGAAAAGTTACGTCTGTAATTTTCTTTGAACTTGGAATTTTAATTGTATACCTGCCTTTAGGAATATTTATAGGTGGGAAACCTTTGGGTAATTTTATAAATCTCGTCACGTATCTTTTCCTGTTTCTGAGACTAACAAAATTTTCTTCACGATCAAAAAGCTCGCAAGCGATCTCTTTGCTCTCGCAAACGGGGTCAATAGCGTCAGGATCCAAATCTATTATTTTTCCATGCATTTTCGTCTCCATTAAAAAGCTTTTGACCATCCCCCAAACCAAGGAATTCGAAGGCATCACGATTTCTTGGTTTTGTATAAAACGAACGCCTCTGGTTATGACTACAATTTTTAAATCTAATTTAATATTTGTAGAAAAATACTTACAAAAATTAAGAGTTGCAATTCCGAGTTTACTAAAGCTTTCGTCATTGTTCAAGGGCTTCAAGTAGATAACACCTTGCACTTTATAAGTTGCTAAAAGGATATCACAAGTAGAGGCCAATTTATTACTATCCTCCATATCTAAGAAAATTTCCCTATCCGAATTTTTAACGTTTTTTACATTTTTGCTTTTTAAGAGGATTGTAGTGTCACAAGTGATGAATAATTCTTTTACCAAATGCTCATGCAATTCACCATCATCACAAAATATCAACCATGCAGATTTTTGATCAGATTTACTTTCACTATTTGCATTTCTACAACCACTAACATCTTTATCTACAGCCTTAGATACAATAACCGAAGACCACTCCTCTGGGGTAGTCAATAACTTCGACTCGCTAAAACCATTATCAACAAGCAGCTTATCCCAAACGCTTTTGCTAGCCATGGCATGATTTGGTCGTACGTCGTAGTCTGTGAATTTCCAATAACCGTCTAATACCCCAAATATCATATCAATAGGTCTCATTGGTTCGAGCATTTCTTGCAAAACTAACATCCCACCATTTCGCAAAAGTTTTCGAACGTGTCTAACTGAATTAGATAAATTTTCCGTGGCGTGAATGACATTGGCAGCGATGACTATGTCGAACTGATGAGGATAAAATCCCTGGATACATGGATCTTTCTCAATATCGAGCAATTTGAATTCTACTGAACTGCAATCGAGCTTTGTTTTAGCATTTTCAAAAAAGTGAGCCGAAATGTCCGTAAATGTATAGCGGAAAGGAATGTTTGATTTCTGCAATTGTTTAATAACTGCAATTGATGAAGAAGCACTGCCTCCACCAATTTCAATGATTCTGACAATATTTCCATCTAGCTCTTCGGATTTTAAATCCATAAAGGCCTGATCAATAAAATTGGCAGCTCGAGTATTAGCCAAAATTATTTCAGGTCCTTTTGTATAAACATCTAATGGGTTTAGATCACTTCTGCCAAATAAAGCGGTGACTGGGGTTTGTCGTCCTTGTAACACTTCCCAAATGTGTTCGGCACATTTCAATGTTATCTCCATTACTACACTACTGTTACGTAGCTTAAGATTGGCAGTAATATCTTCAATGATTTCTAGAATTGCTTGTAGTTTTGGAAATGGCTTGACAGCTTTCCAACTGATAATTTTACTGCCAATTTTCTCTACACATACTAAATGCTCATCTTCAATTAGGATTTCTATAAGGCGACGAAATAACTTTTTATGGGTGAAGGATATTAAATTATCTTCCATTACTACATTCGTATGGTGAATATCTCCAACTTTCGGATTGATACCATTTAATACAAACATTTTTAATATTAATAACGACATAAGCGAACTAAATTTTTGAAAATTTTCCAAGTCGATAATGTATCTAGTGTCAACACCTCTTTCCCGGGATTTTAATACAGCATCTAAAAAACCTATTTTGTCCAAATCGACACGAGATTGTAAACAGCCTAGTCGGGGTCGCCACACTTCCTGAAACATATCAGGCAGAATATTCTTTTGCGAATTGATACCATTAATAAATGAATTAACATTCGTTCGTAACAGTGTTAGTCCTACAATTACGGCCAGTAAATCATTTCTGCTATTGTAAAGTGCAACTGTCCCTTTTTTATCTCCGGCTCCCCACTTCGCATGCGCAAAAACGACTTCTGTCAAATCCCCACTAAACAAATAAATATGGTCTATTCCTACCGGCAAATACAAATGTGCATCATTTTCTGGTACACTAAATCCTAAAGTTTGGAACATGGCATCCAATATTATTGGGTGATAGATGTAATCCGTGATTGTCCCCGCATTAGTAGGAAGAGATATCGAAGACAATATTTCTTTATCTCCTGGCCAAAAAGATTCGATGCTCTTAAACGTCTCCCCAAAACAAATTCCGATGTCTTGAACCTTTTCATAAAATTGTTTAGCAGATGATTCGGACTTGCACCTGATCTTAATATCTGTCAAATTTTCCGCACTATATTTTGAATCGACAATCGCTTCCAAATTCATATTCCCTTTATCATAAAATTTAGCAGACCCTGTAGCAAACGTTTTCCATCCCTTTTCGTCACTATAGCTATTGATGGTTTTATAAACGTATATTTTCATGTGATGGTGATTTTCGTTAATAGTTGATGCTACAACTTGAACATTATACGTTTTTTCTTCTTCCAGTTCCAAAGGAGCTTCAACTACAAAATCCTCTATTTTCATAAACTTAGAATCTACATCCTTTGATAAAATGTCTTTTGCTGCAGCAATTAAAATTTCCAAAAACCCTGCTCCAGGAAGAACAACCACGTCAGCCACTACATGATCCTTCAAATATTGGAAATCTCGTAAATTCCACTTTCCCGTGTAGACCCTATTGTTTTCTCCAGCCAAAATCAACTTCCTTCCTAAAAGTGGATGGATCTGTTTGCTAACATTGTCGCTTGTATTATCTATCCAATATTTCTTCCTCTGAAAGGGATAAGAGGGTAATTCCAACTTTTTCCTACGTTCATGTCTATACAAATTAGCCCATTGTACATCTCCGCCGTTTTTATAAAAAGTACCTAAACTTCCCAAGAATGTTTTTAAGTCGTCAGTATTTCTCCGAAGAGATGGAAGCCATAATAGTTTCTCAGAATTTTTTAAACTACTCATCCCCAACGCTAAAAGTATAGGATGAGCGCCAATTTCAATGAAAACAGTGCAACCATTTTCTTGAAGGGTTTTCATTCCCTTCAAGAAATTAACAGGTTCTCTAGCATGTCGTACCCAATATGTTCCATTGTCCATTTCTCCATTAGATAACAAATTTCCAGTGGTACTCGAGACATACTGACAACTAGGAGGTTTAATCTCAATTTTTCGTGCAAATTCTCCAAATTGTGGCATAATTTCAACCATAGCCCTTGAATGAAATGGTTGAGACGCAGATAGCGTTTGACACTGTGTACCATTATTAACACAAAAGTTGCCAAATGTCTCAATTGTAGACTTGTTTCCAGTTACCACTATTTCATCCTGAGAGTTTATAGCTGCGATATCTAACCAAATGTCTGCTGCTTGCATTTGTAAAAATCTGGAAATCAACTCCGAAACTTTTTCTTTAGAAGATCTAACTGCCAACATGCCCCCTACTGGAAGACTCTGAATTAATTTGCTTCTCTCTGCAAGCAACAATATTGCGTCTTTTAAATCGAGAATTCCAGCCTGGACAGAGGCACAGAATTCTCCAACACTGTGACCCAAAACATAGTCTGGTTTGATCCCTAGATTATTCCACAATTTTACTAGAGCATATTCCACAGCAAAAATTGAAAGCTGGCTGTAAGCAGTTTGTTCCAATGCAGATTGGAATTTTTCATTCCAAAGGGCATCCTTAACTTTAATACCTACGAGGGCCTCTATAATTGTGGCACATTCGTTGAATGAATTTTGAAACTCAAAATTACACCCGTACAAAGTTTTTGCCATTCCAAAATACTGGGAACCTTGGCCAGTGAACAAAAAGGCAATTCTAGGACTTTCCACCAGCACTGGCTCTAAGTATTCTGCCTGCTCTAAATTACTTTTGATTTCATTTATACTTGAACCAATAAGTGCAATTCTGTGTTTCAAATGAGCCCTGCCACTGTTAGCGGTAAAGGTCAAATCTCGAATATCGACACCAGAATTGCCATCTAAAAATTGAATGTAGCGACCGACTAATTCTATTAAAGCATTTTTAGATTTCGCTGAGAGGGTAAGTAAATGATGCCGATCGTCAGTAGACACCATATTTAAATTTAAAGGTTGAAAATCTTTTTCCGCTGGAGCTTCCTCCAAAATCACGTGGACATTTGTACCGCTTATTCCAAAAGAACTGACCCCTGCCTTTCTGACTCGATTTAAATCGGAGCACCAAGGATATGGTTCCACAGGAATAACAGATGGAACAGTATTCAAATTGATATTGGGATTCAAATTTTTGAAATTTTTATGAGGAGGGATTAATTCGTGCTGCATTGCCAAGATAACTTTAATTATACCCGCTAAACCAGCAGTAGCTTCAGTATGACCGATATTTGTTTTCACAGAGCCAACAACTAGTGGCTTTTCTCTTATCCCAGAATATGCTGACGATATGGCGGCAAATTCAATTGGGTCTCCGACCGGGGTCCCAGTTCCATGGGCCTCTACGTAGTCAACTTCCTCTGGTTTTATATTCGCATTTTTAAGGGCATCTTTCACCGCAATTTCCTGGCAGAGTTTGCTTGGAGTTCCAAAACTTGAAGATGTTCCTTCGCTACTTATTCCCGATCCCCGAATGATTGCCATAACCCTATCTCCATTTTTTATCGCCTCAGGAAGCATTTTTAATACAAGTACAGCAACGCCCTCTGCTCTACCAAATCCATCTGCCTTTTCGTCATAAGTTTTACAATGGCCATCAACAGCAAGAATGGGGATTTCTCGAAAGGGAGTGATGTTGACAATAATATTCGAACCCATCACAAGGCCTAAATTAGTTTCACCCTTTCTCAAACTCTCGCACGCCAAATGGAGGGCTACCATTGAAGAAGAGCACCCGGATTCTGTGGCTACGTTTGGTCCATTAAGACCCAAGAAATAAGAAACTCGAGCCGATGTTGCCGAGAAGGCATTCCCCAGATAGACATGATGAAAGTCCTGGTTGGATGAACTGTTAGCAGAAATTATTTTCTCATAGTCAGTTGTCCAAACTCCTGTAAATAACCCAGTATTGCTACCCTTTAGAGTTTGAGGATTTATGGCGGCATTTTCCAAAGCCTCCCACGCTACTTCCATCAGTAACCTTTGCTGTGGATCCATAAAAACCACTTCCCGTGGACTAATGCCAAAGAAATTCGTATCGAATTCGTCAATTGGACATTTTAGGAAACCTCCTTTGGATTCCGTGATTCGGGGATCATTTAATTGGTGATCGGCTAAACGTTCCGGTGGAATTGAACTAATACCATCGCCGCCATTTTTCAATAATTCCCAAAATTCCTCTATGTTATTTGCAGCTGGAAAACGACAACTGTAGCCGACGATAGCTATAGAATTTTTGTAGTAGTTGCTTTTCGCAATGTTCTGCAAAAAGCTGGGGTTGTTTAATTTTCGTGGCAATTCTGGATCCACTTCAGTGTGAACTTCATTCCAGTGAGTTACCCAAATGCCTTTGACAGCCGTCTATAAATATTTAAACAACTGAAATATACCTCATAAAATAGTATTGATGCTGCGTAATGTTAACATACCGTCATCGTCGTCCATCCGCTATCCAAATCTTGTAGAATATCCTTCTTGCCAATTACAATAATTGCAGCATCTTCTACAGATCTATGGACAAATTTATTTGTAAATACCAGAGGATATTTGCCGACTGTTTATTATATATTTGCTACCACATATATTCTGCTTTATGCTTTTTAGAAATGCTTTCTTTAAATCCTTAATATATATTTAATATAAATTGTAATTAATGAAATAAACTTGCCGATGGTTGTTAGCTATATCAGTTATAGTGACGTTGTAAATGGGAGAAAGTTCTTCCTTCCTCAGATTATTTTTGCTTGAACCAAAATGACTTGCAAATAACTCCGACACTAAAAAGTAGTTAAATATTCCGGCAATATATTTAGTTTGAAATGTTTGTACTGTTTTTTTGCAACCAAAGATATATTTACTTACAAGAACGATATTGTTTAGACCGAGAAAGTTTCAACAGGCTTTTATAGATTTGGAATCTCGGTTTAATAGCAAACACTGAAGTGTTCAGTTTCTTTGTTAACAAAATGTCTGCACTGAAGTCAAATAAATCATCACAATTTTTCAAAACCTGCAATAATAAAATATTTTCCTAATCAATTCACTATACCTACATGTTGCATAAACATTTGATATTTATAGCATTGAAATTAAAACACGTTCTGCACACATGATTTTGGATTTTAAATTTTGATAAAAACAACCAGGAAAATTGGATGGGAATCAAACGGAGAAATATCGCGTGATCTCGTGACCACATGCCCTTAAAGAAGGACACTATTCTTATTCCCATTCTATTTTGCAACTTTCCATTTATGACATCGCTTTGATTTACACTGGAAATTAATAACTTCCCAGTTTCTTTTTTATTTCCTACTTGATATATCCACAGCTTTCCAAGTTTTAAAAGCAACTGAATGGCAGTATAATAAAAATTGGCCATAATCATAATATATCATTTTTGTCAGCAAAATAATGTAAGGCAATCTGTTGAAATTAATTGCATTTTTCAAGGAAACTTAATGTGTAATAAAAGTTCAGCTATGGCTATGAAGCAATGAACGATAATTATAATTACCTACCATATTGTTTGGGCTCGCGACAATCAATTTGGAGTACATTTCCAAATTCCAAGCATACAGCTTTAGAATATCCAATTTCGCTAGTTGTGTTTCTCGTTCCTTTTCCCTGATGTCCACTGGGAAGACGACATCAAAAAAACCGGCCAATGTTTTTCTGTAAATTAATATACAAAATGCATCTTTAGAGGGATATTTGTTTTCACTCGATGTTTTCGCGAACTATGTACCTTCCTACATAATATTTGCGTCGTAATAAATAACAATTTGAATAATAATAATTACACCATGAAATAAACTGTTGTAAACAGGCTGTAGCAATGTAGCGGTATTTGGGGGCGGGGTAGGGG
>JAAAYG020027213.1:1637-16573 GCA_009936455.2 Tomocerus minor | reverse complement strand
GAAGACTTTGTGCCATTAGAAATAGAAAGCATTGACATGTAAACATTAGATCCACTGCCTCTATAAGCAGATTCCTGGATAGTGAACCCGGTGTTGTCTATCGGAGCGAAAATTCTGTTCTGTTTGCCCACATTCATAATATGAGTGGATAGAGAGTATGAGGAAGAGTGTGCCAGCCAAGCCAACATATTGTACATGCTCAGATAGATTCATAGAATATTTGCATATCTTACATAGCCAACGAACACATGTAAGTAAGATCGTAACTTATCGTACTGTGTTAGCCCGTGTAGGGAGGTAGGTAACGTAGAGAGGATCTAGTTCCCAAGAAAATATGTACGTACATCGAAGAGTTATAAAGAGGAGATACATACGGTTAAACATTCGACGTATTGTACCTTATCGATTGTTTCGCTTCTTCTCATCTCGGTCAGTTTACATGTCTGGTGAAGGCATGAATAGTCACACACAGTTAGTTATTTATACCCGTATGTATAGTGTGGTGGTGGGAAGAGAGAGAAAGGCTGGGACTTATTGATGTGAGATAGTATAGTGACACTATGGCAGATATTGGATCCCTAATGCACCATCCCTTCCACTTTTACCCGGAAATCTATAGTGCATGACTGTAACTGTAGGAGAGAAATGACAAAAGAAGGCAGAATTGAATTGAAACGTGAACAAGTTTGGAATTGAAGTTAAATTTGACTTTGCGTTCAAGAAGGAATCTGTGCTATCTGCACGGCGATATCGTGTTGAGGCTGATATTAGGCATGTGATGCCTTTATCATGAGACAAGACAAAGCAGATGCAGAGCAAACTAGCAATGCACAGAGCGTGCACAGAAAAGGGCAGCGCACATCTTCAGCTCTTCGACACAAGAAGGAAAAAAAGAAGACAGATCCTTTAGCTCCTCGTCTTCTTCCTTCCCTCCATTCCATCTGACTCTGATCGTGAATCAAATCAATGCTAAAACTAAACCGGAACTATACTTACAAAAAACTATGTCAAAGAAAACCAAGCCTTACTATCTCCTCGCCTTCGACATCAGAATTTTTCTTCTCCCCGCAACGCCAGCCTCAAAAACAAAACAATACACGGGCGGGAGCTACATTGCTTTTATGTAGGTAGCCTCTTGCACCGTAACGCAATATGTATTCCATCCTCTCCTCTCTTATTTTCTGTCCTTTTACTCTGAACTATTGCCATGTCATGTGAAACAGGGCCGACAACTGTCACAAAATAAATTCTGACGACTTCCTCAGATGCAATTTTGTTTATCTTCTGTTTACTTTCACATATACCTATTAGCTAGGCTCTCTACATAAAACACACCGTAGACCTACACTGTTACACTATAAATCGCAACTTAACAAATTCAACGGACGAAAGATCATTCACCCCAAAAACATTTTCTCCTCTACAAACAAAAACATGCTAAAGCAAATTACTTTCTCTGCAAAATAAATACCTACCATTTGATCGGGCTCTTTTTGCTAGATAATGGCCATTGTCATATAACCAACAACGAAAATCATTTGCCTCGGGAACAAATGAAAGTAATTGATGTTCCTAACCAACAAATGCAATAATGCAACAGAACGACCATTTGTGCAAATCTACCTACAGTGACCTACACTCGCCAACATTCCACAAGATGAATGCATTCAGAACAAAATGGGTTTCTACCTAGGTACCTTTAAGCTTTTATTTATTTTACCTACCTGAACATCTTCACTAACATTTATAAGTAATATCTTGTAATTCACAAAGTATTGAATAACTACGTCTGCGTAAAAATCATTTTCTCAGATTCGGAGAAGGCATATCAATATCAATGCAATTTCTAAAGTAAGACTATAAAATATTCAGTTTCTCCATGAAAAATAAATATGCACTGCTCCAATGACAGATCACTTCACTTACGCATCTTGAGAAAATCCAATTTTGAATCTGCTTCGTTGTTCCTCATCCTCAAAAGAACTATACTGCTATCCGCACATACAACCAAAAATATTTGAATCGTTACTATTTTTTATCCCTATCTTTATGAACAGCATTTGCAATCATATTTATTTCTAAAACGTAACAGTACACTTCAAATGCATACGATGTTAATAAAGCATAAGAATCAACTACATAGCTGCATATTAGTGATATTAGCAATACTTGAATACAATTTGTGCCAAGTAACTTATATCGATTCATTATTCAATGTTGACAGGTATACTTAATATTAGATCATAATAGAAAATGCAGGATATAATGTTGTGTAGGAGTATAACAATAGTACATAATAAAAATGTTTTCTACATTTTTGTTGAAAATGGGTGGGGATGGGGATACGAAATGAAGGTACCTAGCCCAGAAGAGATTTTTCATTACAGAACGAACGAAGCTGTATTTTTATTGCAAGGGACTAATACAAACATGGAGGGAAAACCTCCCATAAAACTCTGAATGCTGGAGTGATAAGTGACAATGTGTCTCTTAGATGTGGGATAACAAAACGTATTGAGAAAGGAGGCAAATTGAGAAAAAAGTTGGTTCTAATGGATGAAAGCGTTTTCACAAAGGAGTTCCTGTTCCTGATGATGAGCAAGTGGTGCGTGATGAAGTTCATTTTTCACAAGATAACAAACTGGCGGCCGAAGGATGAAATGCTCGGAACCCCTGCTGAGAAAAGTATATTTCTCACCTTAGATTAGTCCTGCCGGTTATTTAGCTACATCATAGCACTCGAATGAATTTCCAGTGATATAGTTCACTTCAACTACATACGACTACTATCTGTAGATAATCCATTCGATTCCAAATTACACATTTACTATAAGATGCATCTGTCGTATAATTTTCAGGAAAGATAGGTGTTTCTAAATGATGGTATAGCACTTTTACTACGCAGCAAGAAGGAGTCATATAAGTAGTAATGCCGTGCAAACTATTAACGAATGGTGTAGTGAAATCAAGATTCTTTATTTTATTCACACGGGCACAAGAGAGAGAGAGGAAATAAGTAGCTACCTATGTTACAGATGAAAATGCTAGAAGTAAATAGTAGTAGGACTGCAAGTTTCTCTGTCTGGGTGTTTCCATTTCCTCCAAGTCTAACCTAGTCACACTTTAGTACGCACACTACAATTAAATAGGAGCAATAGAGTAGACATATATAAAAGAGTATATATCTTCTTATAGTGTATAATAATATATGTTGTATAAATAGTCAATAGTGTATCCATTGCAGAAAGCAAGGAAGTTGAGTCGTGGTGAAATGTAATATAAGGATTTTGCATTGACTAGAGTAGAAGAGATTAGATTGGCACATATGTATACTAAGTACATAGAGAAGAAAGCCTATTTCTCCCATTTGTTCACCTTTCTCCGTATAAGACAAGTGAGGCATTTCCCTCCGTTCTACTCTGTTGTTTTGCAGTTAGGGAATCAAGGTGGTTGTAAAGCACAGTAACAAGGAGAATGTATTTGTACATGTACAAGGTAGGTAGGTATATGCCACGGTTGGATCACATACAGGAGTAGACTTATAAATGTGCATAGATGTAGGTCAGACGTTGATAGGTCGTAAATCGTGAGCAGGGAATTTTCGACCTCACCCGTTAACTCACATCAATGCTCTGCTCCTCCAGCCCGGTATTTATATAAGCGGGACTTTCTCCATAAGTAGGTGCCAGCTAAGAGCATTGCAAAGCCATGCTTACTTAAATAAGCCCAACTATTCCTCACTAGTGGAGAAGGACGAGGGGAAAATGGAATATCACAGAGGATGCAGTGTATATAATACATAATGGCCACACTAGGTACACTAAAGTACAGTCAAGTGCTAAGCTCTGGCAAAGTGAAGAGTTGGATCCATCTTTGGAATCTTTTCCAACAATGAATAAGAATAAAACTCCTAGTAACTATCCTTCTTCACTATAAATGCTACAAACTCCAAACTCCTTTTTTCCTTCCTTCCTCTACCCATCCAATACATATGTAGTAGTTTACGCGTGGTGTGTGTCTATAGAAATATTCTTGTTGCTGCTATAGTGCACATAGTCTACAGAAAGAATAACCCACTAGTTTATGTTCTAGGAATAAGGACACTTATAAGCATTTACCCGTAGGTAGTTGAACATAGTTTGGCTGTGTAAAGGTATGTTGCGGTAGCTAGGCGGAATCCAACATCCAACTACATACGCAGAACAACCATCCAACCATCTAAGTTAGTTCACTTGAATAGTGTTAGCCGAGTTAAGTTTTTCTCAGGGCTCCCGAGACTTTCCTCCTTTCCCTCTCTATCTAAATATCTCTTCCTTTTCCACTTTCTTTCATTCAGTTCACTCTTCTCCACCATTCTCCTCACTAAAGAGAATCCTGGGAGTTAAGTCTTTCTAAAGAAAACTACCGTGAACTAACATTACGCCACATAAGTAAGTCAAGTCATACGTTCTCCGAAAAAACGAATACCTAGCGTCAGCTCAGAATCAACGGATCCCTCTCTTTACGCATTTTAAATCCAACTGGACAACTCCACATAAATTTCTTCTTCTACTCACTCACACTGGACGTAGGTTATTTTGGTGTGTAGTGTGTGTCTATTGGCATGCCACAGGATTTTTACACACTTTTTTTTGACATACTGTGGTTATACGCAAAAAATATTTCATATCTCAGAAAGAAGTGTGACCTAACTGTATAAGATTTCAGTTATATTACAAAAGTAATCTTTAGTAGTATAGGACTGAAGCTAAAACTGGTAATATCAAGAGAAAGACTAAAGAGTCTATAGAGGTGCATATTTAGTGTCTCGTCTCTAGTAGCTATGTCACATTGGCCACTAAGAAACGGAAGGAAGTTAAGTTGGCCGTCATGAGACTGCAGAGAACAGAGTTCAGCTCAGTTGACAAGAGAGAAAGTAAAACGAGCACAAGTTTAGCATTTGCTTCGGTATAAAATTTCCATAAACTCAACGCCACGACTCCGCGACATGACATCGCAATTCTGGGGCTGAGCTGTGACTTTGACTTAGATCAGACGTCTTCCTGCCAGAATACTTTCCCTCTTTCTCTTTAGCTACACGACCACAGAGCAGATCTACCACATTTATATTGCTCAAACCTTCCACATACAACTAAACGCATACTTTCCACAGACAGAGACAAACAGTAAACGGTTTACTTTGCTTTCATTACCTTAATACACCCATTACATATTATTATTACATCAGTGCACTAGCTACTCAACAGCAAAATCTATTAGTATTCCTTTCACAGTAAAGGATGTATTTACTGTAACTTATGCCATTCATCATTCAATCCTTTGACCTACTAGTGCTTCTTGCATTTAATTGTTATAAGAAATCAGACACTAAATGCAAATACCATTCAAATGAATGAAAACATACTTTAAATGCACATATGATGGTAATTTAAATGTTTTAAGGATAATTAAGTGTTTTGATTTTCAGAAACGTTGCAAACATCCATGGAAAGCCTTACAATATTCTGAATTCTTTAATAGAAGGTTCCAAAACAATAAAAAGACGTAGGTGCATCCTTTTTAATAATTAAATGCGAGGATATGGAACTTTAGTTGTCAGTGATCAGTAAGATGACTGCAAAGGAAATTCAAACGTGTGAAATATGAAAAAATTTGGATTCTTATTGTTATTACTATTTTACTCTACCTCTTCTATCGACCATTTTATCAAAAAATAGCGGTCTATTTTTCGCAAACAATGTTTTAGTTAAAATTGTTTGAAAACAATAGACCGTCATTTTTTGATAAAATGGTAGCTGGATGGAAGAGGTAGAGTGAAATGGTAATAACTTAATAACGTAAGGAAACGACGAGGTTAATGAGCCTTTCCCATTGTCTATTTTGTTATAATTTTTGTACAACGTGTGTAAAATTTTAACTTGATTTAATTATCACGGAAGTGTTGCGATAGCTGGCAATTCCGTAATTCTAATTAAGTGATGAAGGATGATGAAGCGTAGAGTGAATGACTATGTAAATCTGTTTGGTCAAAGTTGAGTTTACGGAAGGAAGGTAAAATAAAATAAAAGGTTAAATCTGGAATCTACATTTCATTAACCTTGGTATGGCTCTCTGTATAGAATTGCTTGAGGGGCAGATTAAAAGATTTGGCACGTTGTTCATCCACTTAGAGTAATATGATGAAAGGGGAAAGGCTTCAGGATCATCTTGAAAAAGTTGCGGTTCGGAATTTCGTCACAGGCTCTGCATCAAGCGGGTGAAGCCCTACAATAAAAACAATGAAAAGAGCTGGCCCTGTCTAAAACCCCTCAAGCTCTTCTGTTAAATAGACGTGAAGCGTAATAAAGGAAAAATGTATATTTTCATTCAATTTGGTAAATGGTAGGAGAAAGAGAGAGAGAGAGAGGAGTATGGCTTTGTGGCGATGTCTTCGCTTACGAGGAAATTACAAAGGTAGAGGCTAACAAGTTGTGGAACACAACGGAGTGGTGTAATCCATTTTATATTTCCTCTCAATAAGATCTTCTTGGCATAGGAAGGAAAGCGCCTTGCCTATTAGCTACAATAATACATACATAGCCTAATGTTATTTTTGTTATCTTCATTCCTCCATGGCTTGCTTGGCTTAACTGAAAATAGTAATAGAATTCGGAATCCTTATATTAGTTTTATTATACTAAGTACACACGTAGCGTATAGCTATATAGCTATCTGTTTCCTGACTGCACACAGACACAATATGTGTTTAGCTTCTCCCTCTCCCAATATCTACATTTAGATAATATTCATAGGCAGAGCTAGAAAATAGAGTGAAATGAGAATGGAGAGCGCATAGGAGATGGTTGGCTGGTGAGTGAACTGTCAAGGGGGTCCTTAATGAAATCAGCAATAGACACTGTTTTTCTAACTAAGGGTTTAGAGAATAGTCGAGTTTTAGTTAAGTTGACTTGAGTTCGCTTGGGAGTCTTTCAACTTCTCATGCCTTTTGTGAGGGAATCATAGTGCAGGCTGCCTCCCTTTCTTTCTTTACCTTCTTCCTTTCACCGAATGCTTTCTTTCCTTCCCTTTGTGCAATGTGATGTGATGTGATGATACAGAAAGAATTCAACAGTAATATCCAACCAGCCCCTCAGAATACAAGTCACAAGAAGGAAGCCAGCAGAACAATTGGAATTAGCCGACTACTCTAGCCACTCCTACAGTCAACCCAAGATGAACCAAGCTGAACGAGACTCCTTCTTATGCAATCACAACATCAAGGCCAACTACTTTGCTTATAGACACCTAATTCTTTCCTCTCCCTTTCTATACACAGCTCATTCCACCTTCATTTTCCTTCATCTTTTATGTTGCAACAGTTTTCCTTACACATTTCTCCTTAGATAGCAACCTTATTTTCCCCCACTTCAAATATTGTACAACAATAGAAACAGAGCAAGGCAATAAATACTCAAGGATGATATGATTAACCATGATTGTTTATTTTTACTGTTGTCACTATATTTTAAATGCTGAAGCATCATGCTTTCTCATTGTAAAAACTTTTACGATGTACTGGATTTATAGCCAATTGTCCCGGCTATTCCGGCCGACAATTTTAAGTTCGGCTTGATATGTAAAATGTACCCAGCCTGTCACCTTCATTCCCTACTACCGGCCGCTGTCTGTTTCCCGATACATGCGATAAGTTTGTACTACCTACTCGATGCATCCTCATTTGTCCCTTTAAGATGTAAACTAATACCCTTGTGTGTGTAATTTTCCTACAACAATCTATTTACATTGTAGACTGTAATAATAATAGATGATTGATAATAAGATTTAATACGCAAAACCGCAACAAGGAATAGAAATATTTTTTTGTAAAGCCTACCGCACCGCACGTAACCAGTTTATAAGGAAATTGAAATAAGTAAAGATACATCTTTGAGTTTAAGAAAAACAGATTTTATATGTTATTTATTAGACACAATATCGAGATCAAAAGTCGTGTCCTTATTCTTAGCGACTAGATGCAGCTTGTTAAATAATAACATTCCTAATAGGTTGGCTCTTTGTCGATAAGTCGGTGCTGACTGTTTCTTTGGCATTTGCCAATAGAAGGCATAGTATTACTTGACTAACTGTATATGTATATCGTAGTAGGCAGAGAAGAAAAGGTAGGAAGCTTAGTTTTGGCATATGTAATAGGAAGACAGAGTATGAAACTAACTGGTGGTAATGGGCATTACACTTCAGGGTCAATTGTTTCGACGAGACCATTAATCAGTATTTTTACCCTCTTCTGTAAAATAAACTGTTCCGTATAATGACATATCTCTATATTAAAGCGATTATTATATACTTTTAACTTCCTATCAAATCAGACCTTTAGCTCTTTCCATATCCACACTAGGCAACTGTATATATGCTTTGACATAATATTTATTACTATAAGCCTGTCTGTGTATAGGCATTGCAATAGTGCAGATATTTCTCTACAGCTGTGCTGTTGGGCTGCATATGGGAAAAGAAGAAGGAGTTCTACAAGCTACATATCGTACTACAAACATCAGTTGCTGAGCTGTAGGTAATGGAACATTAATCTTCCATCCCTCTCTTCTCACTCCATTTTCTACGAGTTCCCCGTCTAAATTCCTTTTCTATCTTTCCATTCTGGTTCACAGCAACTTTTCCTTTTCCCCCATAGAAAACATTGGCTTCCTTTCCTTCCTTCCTAAACTAATGCTCTCAGGCGACTTTAGACTCACTCCTTCACAAAGAAAGAATCTGGCAAAGGTGACTGGACTTACTGGACTTTTACTGTATCTATGAAAATGAAAACACATCACGCTACTTCCCTTTTCTCTATAGTCTATTTTCTTTATTATCTTACACAAAAATAATCCAAAAAAAATCCCTTTTTTCATTTTACAATATCCTTTCTCGATGATATTGACAAATCAACTATAATAATAATAGTAATGATTTCATTAAGACGATATGGCCTTCTAGAAAAGATAAACACATTTTGCATCCATTTCATTTTCTACGTTGTAAGCATCAGTGAATTCATTAGTATTGAGATGACGGAATAAGCACCATAATAGTTTATAATGTGGGCAATTATAAATGTCATGATTTATATTTTCTATCTATTTCGTTGCAAATCAACTATGTAGACGATTTACAAGTTGAGTTTGATATCGTTGGTACTTAGTACTAATAGTGATTTTATGACATCAAAATTACAATATTGAAGTAGGAGAGTGGGACTGAAATGGTCTTAAGTAAGTAAAGTAAGTAATGGGGCTTGTGTCAATAGCTGTAAATGTTGAAAATATAGTTGTATATAGTTTATAGTGAATGTATTTATTATTCCCTATGCAGATGCATATAGCCAAAAGGAAATTTCTCACTCGTGCTCTTGCTTTGTGTTTCGCACTTTTGTCCTCTAGGAAATAACATTGAACTGGATTTGAGTGACTGAGCTTGAGTGGGTGTAAAAACGCAAAGTGTCAGTGAGTATGAATGCGTTTGTCTATTGCTTCGTTACGTGCCGTAGATTGGATCTTGGTTGCATAGTGTAGCAGCGGTTTCCCCACGTCCCTTTTGGTTACTTGCAGATGATTGTTATGCCTGGAGGGATGGACGAAATCGTATTAAGCCGTGGTGCGAAGTGATGACTCTTTCGAACGAGAAAATGCACTTTGGCAGCCATCAGCGGTTGAAATATCCAGTTCTTTACATTGGACTTTGTATTGAGCTTGACCATAAAACTCTGATGCAGTCTTTTCCTGTCCTGGAGAGAAATAGCAGAGGAGAGGACGAGGAGTGGAGAGTTTAACTCCACGATACATTCACTTCCTTTCCTTCTTTTGTCCACACGCACACAATGATTTGTCTCCCTTCCATAAGATCAACGGAATTTTCCCTGTGCTTCTGCATTCATTGTTGTCTCTAGGCACTCCACGTTGTACTTCGTGTGTGCATCAGTAGAAAAGTACCAAGTAGGTACCTGCATCCTTGCATCCTTAAAACAAATACCTGACCAAAGTATTTTTGAAATATGATTTTACCTAACTTACCTCTGAACGAATAGCCAACAGTTTATAGTCAACACATGCATTATTAACATGAAACAAATTTGTTTTAGACGGTATCGCCAAATATATATATATGATTCTAATTAGTACACAGTCACACTGAAGGGAACTTTATAGCTGTCAAAAATACCCTCCTTGAGAAAGATGTAGGTATGTATGCTAGCCTTATTTCTTGCTAAGGGATAAACATCCTTTCATAACATCTTTGAAGTTATGAAAGGAATAAGATCCTAAGAAAGTTGTTTGTCAATTGACTTTCATAGATAAAGAGTGCATGGTCAGTAACAGCAATAAATATATTTGTGTGGTTATGAAGAGAAGATAAATGATGAGAATGGGGAGAAGTTTTTGCAGTCTCAATGAGTTGCAGATGGTAAATGCTATCATCTTAGCATTATTGTGATAATGTAATAGGATATAAGGAGATGAATATGGCCATTAGTAGTTGTTACTATAAGTAGTTTGGAATGTTTTATATAATATACAGTGTGCTTGCTAAAGTTTTTGCACGTATTTCAGCCTCCAAATAAGATATAATAAGTAGCTATAGTATTCTTATGGTAGCTCGGTTATATATGTCATTGTATGAGTGTGTCATATAACGATGTCTACTAACTATGGAATGTGTATATTTATGCTGTCCAGTGTCGACTCTTTTCTTTGGTGGTCGTAACTAATGGTGTAAATAGTTGTCTGTAGTGGCTACTATGAAATATAGGATCATTGATCACTTAATAATATTATTTATTTGTTGTATCAACGATGCACAGGACGCGATGGTCAACAAAACGGTCAACGCTCTAATCACACTGCATATAATGCATTGAGTCTCACTAAGGACTCTATAGAGATGTGTAGTTATATAGACTGATGTTATGTCCCACAATTTAGATAAATATAGTGTAGAGTGGAGGAGGGAGTGCAAAGTGTTGTTTGATATGTGGCGATAGATTATTCTTGTGTGTGAGGAGATAATATATGTATAGACATATTGCACTGAGAGAGAACTGGAGGATGGACGCATGAAAAGAATGATAAATTTTCCTCGATTGGGTTTACAATGCAATTTGATGCCATCATAAGCTATTCATTTTCCTCTGGCTTCTCTGTCAGCTCCGTAATTACATTCAGTTCAGTACAGATATGAATTGGCTTCCTCCTACATATTAATATATCAAGTATCTCTCGTATCTATTTATACAACTTGTGTGTACATAAGTGCTAGCACTCCTAAGGAAAGTATATAAGTACCTAAGTCAAGTAGGGGTATAAATAGTAGTCTTAATATTACTCATACCTCGTGTAGACTACTTGAGTAAATTACAAAAGTACATATAATAATATAAGGTTATTATTTCAACTATATATGTCCTATATCCTCATTATGGAAATAATTTACATTACTATACAAACTAAATATCCTTAAGGTATGTACTGCACAGTTAATAGTAGGTATATTCATAGATACTTTTTATATAAGTTAGGCTAGCTACATCGAATAATAAAAGCGTTTAGTAGTTTTAGCTATAATATATGTAATAGCTATCCATTCTGTAATGCAGTCGTGCATTATCTATAGAAGATTTGAGGAAATTGGAAATAACTAGGCTACAATGCAAAAGGAAACCTTAGAGAGATACGTTTAATACAATTTTCTACGACTACTATAATATTATAATTTCATTTAGGCCCCTACTTACTTAGCTATAGAAAGTCTTAAGCTATAGATGTGCATGCAATTTATTAGTAGGGACCTTATTGATATATTCTATTCTCCTTTAATATTATTCTCTAGTCAATACATTTCATTCTGGCCTCTTTCTTTGATAGAAATTCAAGAAAGTTCTTTACTACGTACGTGTGGATGTTCTAATATTACTTTCACTTTGCCTTTTTGAGTTATGACTTTACTTACATTGGGACTGAATAGAGCAGTGGTGAAAGTTCACTGCAAGGAATATATATAATGGAAAAGAACATCTTCTTCCCTACTATCTGCATTCATATCAAATCGGACATAAAATTTTGCATTACACAACTCATTCCATATCCATATTTTCCCTACATATAAGGAAGATATATTTGGGAGAGAGCATTTTTGGTGCATCTCCGAGCATTAGCATGTCGACTAGACTATCTCCATTACATAAATATACAGATATGCCTTATCTTTCTCTGAGCTATTCATATTCTGCTTTGGGTTATCATATCAGTCAGATGCTAGCCGAATAGATTTATATGTGTAGATAATGCAAAAGCTTCAGGAATGAAACTTTATAGATTCACTCATGAATGATTTTACTTTCACGAGACACTTTGCTCTCAATAATAAAACGTTTCTTCCCATCTCTTCTCACTTACTCGCTCGTAACTAATCGGACATTAAAATTTCAACGTTTTTCATTTCATCCTACAAGAAAATTACTTTGCATCCGACGACGACATGCTCTCGATCACTATTTTAGCGGAGCAATGAAACGCCCAGAGTTTTACTATCCCGGAATGCCATTGTAGAAATGGTGGAGCTTTTATTTCACCATTTTCTCAAAGGTAATTTACATCGTAACAAATGTTAAATTGGCAATATTCTTTAGTAAAATTGAAAAGGAACCTCATAAAAATCAATCATTTTCACTGTATAGATAAATTTAAAGGTCTTTTATTCAGTTCACCTCAAATTTCGACCTTTGAAGCATTATTCTTTCCGGTCGGCGCTCATAAATGCAATTTGACGCTAAAATTAGCATTTGTGTATACTACATAATGTAATAGCTTTGTGATACGGATAAAAATGCCCCGTTTTCCAATTCCTTGTACCTATGAAGGTGTTAACGCACGTAAAATAGGTTAAACATAATTCTATGGAGTGAAGCTAAAAGTAATTTTATGTTTGTCGCTCGGTTTGACTTTTGTTATAACGCAATTCTTGCAAAGTAATTTATGACATGATGGTTTATTTGACTTAGGTAGTTTATGTGGGATTTTAAGTGGATAGAAATACAGGGAGGATAACTAACAGCCAATGTAATCACCTCCAGTGAAATGTTAGATGTTGCATTCACATTAGTAAGGAATTGTGAGAGCTAACACAGTTGGTTTCGACTTCCCCGTGTCAAGCTCCAGTCCACACACTGGATAAAGTTTGCTAAATGTACATGCATTTGTCTTTTTTCTTACTTTCTGCCAAAATAATTGCTAAGAAATTTGAGGTTTTGTTTGTGCGCGGTGAGAAGTTAGCAGTCTGTCACTTCATTTGAAAAGAAAACCTGGAAATATAACTTACGACCCGAGTTCCTTCTCTTCATTTCCTTCTCCAACTCTTATTTTCCAGCCTGACTGATCTAATGAAAGGCTTTCTGACACTTGGACCTACTACTACTCCCTACCCACAAATAAGTGTCTACACTTTCACAGGGACATTGTATTTATATTCTCAATACTTAGCTCCTGTACTCCCTCTCCCTCTTCTTCAGAATTGCTCTATGTCCATTTACTAGCCTAGAAAATAACTACTTTCTTGTTTCGCCGTTAACTTTTCCATGCTTTATTTTCAAAGTTCAACTTTTTTGCACTACTACAATAAATGCATTACTTATACGTGTTATAGCATGGATACTAGTTATCTAAGTGCCAATTTAATACCGTAATACTTTCTCCAACGTTAAATATTTTCCTCTTGTATGAAACAAGGGAGAGAACATCGGGAATATAGTCCGAAAAGAACGCATCGGAGCAGAGAGCCGCCTTGTTGAGAAAGAAAAGAGCAACAGAACGAGTTTCACAGCATGGAATATTGTTTTTCTAATAAAATATACTCAAAGTTAGTGTCCTTTGTGTGGAAGAGAATTCGTTTTCCATGAAAATCATACTCCCTACTGGTCCACCTTTTGACTTCCCTCCTTCAGTAAATAGAGAATCAAACCGCGAGGAAAGAGAACAGACTACAATGAAAAACTTTAGCTACTGCCTACATAATACATTTTCCAGCACCAGGAACTTAAGAACAATTTTCGAAAATCTTTATATGGGTGGTACGAGAAGCGTTTCTGGAGCATCTCACACTTTAATAACACTTTCTGCTACTTTAGTAGCAAATGCCCAAAACCTTACCATTGAAAACTAAAAATAACGCCTACTATATAAAGTATTCAGCGTACACGATTCGGTTTTCGTTCATAATTTGAAACAGAACTGTCTAGAAGATGATTCCCAGGTTCATTGTCAGATATATTATATGTATAAACCCATTTTCGTACATGTGAAACGATTTTAGCAGTCCAGGTCTTGTTTAATATTTTCCCTGTGCAAATTTCTTTTGTGAAAATATAGCGGGAAAATTTTAAAAGGCCAATGTACGTAAACAATATAAATTTTCTCTATATTACACGTATGAACTTTGCCTTTATGCTGGTCGGAGTAGGTCTAGCAATATAAAGGGAAAGTCCATAGGGAAAGTATGAAGACAAGAAAGCATTGTATTGTAGCTAACAAACAAGAGAGATCTTTTTATTCTGGTAGCTAAACCCAGGCTGGTTTGCTTTCTCGCTTTCCTTCCTTCGGGTCCCAGTGAACGTTGAACTCTGTGAACTGAAAAGTGGTGAAAGAATAAGAGAAGAGCTGACACGGTATACGGGACAGGACAATAGGAGGACAATGAGACGATAAAATACGGTCAAATAATGCAAGAGAACATGAAAAGAGACGCTGTGGGATGCTTAAGCACAAGTGGTTGTGTAATTAAATAGACCAGAAAAATTGGAATACCTCCGCAACCATCATTAATTTCCTTAGGGTGTCAACGTGGCTTTTGTCTCTTGGATGCCACGCTGAGACTCTTCGTACTTTCGCCCT
>JAAAYG020027191.1:0-16578 GCA_009936455.2 Tomocerus minor | reverse complement strand
ATAGGTATATGGTATATCTTTTTTAAGTTCGCTGCAATCATATTGATAAATCAGATTCAGTATGCTGAGCTGATAGTACCCATTACTCTCCCGACAGTCGCATCCTTGTAGCTGTGTATACGTACACACACCACCCTACAGTTTGCCAGCCACTTTTATTACAGCACTACAAGTGTAACAGAAACTCGGTTTGAATGAATTGACTTTCCGTGCACTTTGCTTACTGATCAGGACCTCGACAGCCCCACATCCATTTACACATACATGTGTACAAGAGTGCCCATCAATGCATAATGATTCAGCATTGGAACTAAACAGCTTTCCATCCCATGACTTACAATGCACACGACATTTGGGCACTACATACAAAACTATAATGCTCCTAAAGTGCTTTTAATCTGCATTGCCAACATAGTCTTTGTTTGAACTGTTATAGAATATATTTAAGTGGTCAATATGTCTAAGAATTTTTCTTAAAGTTGAATTTGTGTCAACAAAAAATATTATATTCTTGTGAAACTAATGTGTATAAACTCTAAATTACAATATATATTTGGTACATTTTATATACTCATATGCATATATCTCCATCATTTCTCGTACGTTTCTGTCAGCAATAGTTTGTATTATCCTAAAATTTGGAAAAAAATGCATCTTAAGTTTCCTTTGTACAAGCTTGAGTAATAGTGTACGCATCTATTTGTATAATAGTATTCCGACGTTATTCCATAATGCAGAATAGCAGAGTGCAAAAGTGCAAATGCTAAAAGGACCGATGGGATTGAAGCGTAACGATTTAGCTAAAAGTAAGTTGAAGTCTGTATCAATTGAAAGCAACAGTTCAACCGATTAATTTTATGGGTTTTATATAGTCTAACTGGATTGTGTGACATCATGAGTGTCCGATTAAGAGGAAAGAGCAGAAATAGCTGAGTATTTGCTATAGAGCGTAAGGCTAAGAGCTAATGATTTAAGTAAACTATGGTTCTCTGTAACTACCGTCCCAATTGCTTTCTCTATTATGTGGATTGTATTGTAGAGAGTGAAAAGTGTAGGATAGTAGTAATAGGGCCCAAGAGGAGTCAGAAATGACTCGTAAGGGGGTCTCTGGCATGCAATGCAATGTAAACTAATGTTATGAGTATGGTTTCCTTTCTCCAGTCACCACACTACAATATATTTTACGATCCGTCTGTTTTGTGCACTTTGTGTCTGTGTATTTGTATATAGATACATAATAGTTAGATGGGAAGCGATGTAGCGAGTACGCACGGAGCTTAGTAGTTGTTGAAAGCTGAGATGTGAACCTGAGTGAACTCACGTCAGCTTCATGGCTTTACTATGACTTGCTTGATATTTATGGCTTTACATCATCTTCATTTCTTCCTCATTCATCTTAGTCCATTGAGTCAACGATCAGTTGTGCTCAACTCACGTCGTGTGATTACTATTAGTACAAATAGTGCGGCCCGTTTGATAAGCAATCGTTTACTATTTCCAGATTTCCTTCTTCCCACTCCTCTACACACTTACACTCCTCACTTAACTTCATTCATAGAAATTTTACACCAAAAACTATCATTCACATAAGGATGACAAGAAGCCACTTAGTCACAACAGCCACACACCTTACAAACAACAAACAAACAAGAAACGCTAAGCGCTCTAAACATATTTTTAGCTCTGCATAACATGCAGTGGTAATTTCTATAGCGTATAGATGCAGCTAATACGATATGTAGTATACAGAGGCATAAACAAGCGAAAAAGTTTAGGAATATAGTGAGAAAAGTTGGAAGAGCGTTTGACAAAAGTTGCGAAAGTATTTCTTCTCGGAAATGGCTCCACCGTGAAAAAAATCAACACTATCGGTAAACTCAACTGGAAAGTTAAATCTGTCTGAGGGAGTTGTCCTTTAGTTTTCGATTGAATGGTTTGAAGTTAAACTTGAACATTTTTAGCATATCGGCAAGTGAAGTGAAGTCAAGCTTCGACAGACAAGCAAGACAAGACAGTCAGACATTGACATGCATTTCAAAGCAAGGAAAAGAAATCTTCTTTAGCTCCTTCCTCTCCTATCTTGTCTTTCATCCCTTTCCACGTTCTACATAAATTCATCGCAGAGATTCTTTTCTCTATATCCCTAGGATGCGCTGTGGTGTCTCTAGTTAAACGCTATTGGTGCACTCTGTCTCTATATCTATTTGTACACGTAAATATATCACGTAGGACCAGGGGCTTAGCACATCTTCCCTTACACTACACACACAGAATGTAGGAAGCAGGAGAGAGAGAGAGAGAGAGAGAAGAATGCATTGCATTATATTGCCTCCGTCCGTCCGTCTCTCCTCCTTGGCAATCGACAATCTTTTTGAGACATTTTACTTTTAGACTTGTCTTGTGTATATCTTGGTTGAGCTGTCGAGGATTGAATCTAGAATTGCAAAGTGTGTTACAGAGAATGCACACACATAGACACACTCTGTGTCCTTATAGTACAAGTAGAAGATATTATGAGGAGAGAGACGAAGTGTGCTTTTGCCTTTGGCTGAATTTTCTACTCTAGGACGGGAAAAAAGGATGTGAGTGTATGTATAATGTAATACTGCAACTGAAATTGGGCGTGGGATGTTGATTGACACAAGCCTAGAGAGGCCAATGGAAAGAGGACCGAATAACAATGAAGGGAAAAAAAGAAAAGCAGGAGCGATTTCGTAGCCACGTCAATCAAAAATCTTCTCCTCCCTTTTCATCGAAAAACTCAACTCTTCGCTTCGTCCTCGACTACTTCGACTCTATATCCTTTGCAATGTCTGCTATCTCTCTCGAGCTAGGCATGCATGCTGTTCACAACAAGATTTTACTTTAGAACTCAGTTACTCACAAAACGTATTTATACGTAGCCGTCTTCCGTGCATTGCTCTGTATTTTATATTCCCGTCTCTAGGACGTGTATGTGTGGAGTTGGGATGGGAGATGAGATCTGTTAGTAACTAGTCTGTCATAGCAGGAGCAGTTGGCACTAAACAAGTAATCTGTATTAGTAATAGTTACTCACTCTCTCGCCTGTTATATTTATATCATATCCTAGCCACTATCTTGCATCCTCAGCAAAGTTTCTATTGCTCAAATCTAAAGTAACTTCTACCTATGCCTTCTCCATGGATCACATGGAGAAGAGAGAGAGAGAGATGGAAAAGAATAGAACCGAGGCGGGATAGAATGTATATGCTAAATCCTATCGATAAGCTCACCGGATTTTTGCTTCGGAGGATACCACATCGTAACACAATGGACCCTTTTCAAATCCTTAATCCAAGTTGCGGCCTGACTTGCCTTCACGTTTACTGTACTACTACACTTTCTTCTCTCTTTCTATTTCTCAAATTCTCTAACAATGGATTCTAATACTACATCTTTCTATTGCTTTTATGATAAATAATTTATTAGAACTATATGTGCCACATACACTCTATAGAATTATAATATGATGTGTATGTGGATCAGCGTCACACAGAAAACATCACATCATTTACATTTCTGTTTACTCTATGACAAGGAGTACTCCTTCATAACCTACACAGATAACTTTAGCCAGAATACAAACTTGGAATGATATTAATAGAATACAAAGGGGAATTTATAGCTACTTAATGTGAGTTATCAAATCTAAATAGTGTGATGGATAATGGAGAAGAAAATTCTGTAGCCATAAACCTGATGAATAATAATACCAATGTTGACACAGGACATAAATATACGCATAAAGCATGCTAGTATTTTTCTTTAAAACGTGCGTATATGTATGTATAAGGACGTACAATTGTTGTCTTAATCGGAAATTGTACTATAGTGCATAGATATAGATGCACTATAGATTTATGCATATCAGTTGCTGTTAGTAAAGAATGTGGTTTATGTGCTTTAGTTATATGTAACAAAGTAGCGAAAACACATGCACAATTATGGTATCTATCACATGGGTCAACATAATAGTATGCCAATAGAGACAGCAGGAGCAGGATTCAATAAGTGAATTGAACTGAATTCCTCATTTCAAGAATGAAAACAATATTAATAACTCGCAGAGGTCTTGACAAAAGTTGAATACTATTAATTGTTATATCACGAAAATAAGAGCTGTAATTACTAATTACATAAATGTAGAGGTGCAGGCATCGAAGTCTCTATTTTCTACATAGAGCAATCAGCAACGATTTCAAACTTTTGAACTTTCAGCTTAGCTGTAAAATGTTAATTAATTGTTTATATTACTTAAGTGCACTAATACCATTGTCCACATAATAATTAATTCGCTAAGTGTGATTTTGGGAAATAATTAATTAAAATAATTATCTGAAAGCGGAAAGTGTAAAATTGAACGTAATTAATTACCTACCTATCCGTAGTTTGGAATTTTAATAAGTTCCGATATTTGTATAATGAACGGCACAATTACATATATTAGGTATATATTAACAGTAAGATAATTTTATGCTACAAATTCGCGTGTAAAATGTCACAGAAGTACACACGGCTCATATTTCTATGTTATTGCTAGTAAATCTTTTGTGCTTTGCAAGTTATGTAGTAGGTAATTGTATTTTGAAATAACAGCATCCTAAACTGTATCTTAGAGCTTATAAGAAATGTGAGAGATACATATAGCTAGAGATGGTTGTATATAGTAATGTGCACCAGTAAGCAATGTGTGCCAGACGAAGTGAGAAGCCAAGCAGACGAGATATGCATCAAAAGAGTAGAGAAAGAATGACAACACGCACAAAATTACAACAAAAAAATGGTGTTGGAATAAAAATGCAAAAAAAGCGTCAACCGAGAGCTTACATCTCCGAAGTCACAAGTAGAGTGAGTAATCTTGTTTGTTTTTGAGTCGAGCTGATGTGAGTTGACAATGAGTCGGTGATGTGATGTGATGTCGAAGTGGAAGTGCAACTGGAATTTTTTCATATGCATTTTCCTCCCTAGCTCCAATTCAGTTCTACGGAGAAGATAGACTTTCCTGTGCTCTCGTTTGTCTACTCTAGCCACCCTTTCTCTACTTCTTGTCTCACTTCTGATTTTGCCATTCCATGATAATATCATATCCCTGAGTAAGTAGCGTAAATGTAGCCGTTATAGTGCACCGTTAAATGTACTCTGAGCATATTCAATTCTGTTACACGGAAAAGTGTAGCTCTGTGCTCTGCTATTCCAGGTTTTTTATATGCCCAAGTAACGTTAACTAAAGTAAAGCGTCACGTCAGATCAGATACTTTTGTCGTGTAGTGAGTGAACTGGCTGAGCATCAGTGCTATTCCACGGCTACCTTTCCTTAAGCGAGTAAAAAACGGAAAAGCCTTCACTACACACAGAGACAAGTCAAAGTGAAGAAAGCAGACATCAATCATTGCTACGACACGTATCGAAAATAAACCCGTCAATGTGTAACTACTGTATGATCTTTTGCTGTAACTTGCTCTATAGATCACTTTATAAGCATATCGGAGACATGCAGATAGTTTGTAATGTTTCTTCTATGTCCCAACCCTCCTTTTCCTGTCCGTAGCCGAGAAAATGCCAAGCGTCACATTTACAATTACATTTTCCATTTATTCAACATCATATACCATTCTATTAGTTATGTTAGCGTCTGTAATATCTCTAATAGCATACACGAACATCCGTACCTATGCAAAACTGTCATTACTTTACTCGACTCTTTACAGTGTCTTTCAGTTAAAAAAGCTATGTATTCCTAGCTTATTTTAACATAGAGCACTCTTCATTCATTCATAACAAACTGACTCAGTATACATTGTGAGATTTTTACTGTGTAGGTATTTACTGCATTTAGTACAAACGGGAAACAAATTAGTTTCTTTTTAATAATCTACACCATAGCATTAATTAACGTGCTAAATTATTAATTAATTTTCTTTCTGTACATCATTGTCTAACATGCGTGTTTGTTTTGAATTTTCTTGCTCAGATAACGGAATGCCCCGACGGTTGAGAACGGCTTACACAAATACCCAACTGCTCGAGCTAGAGAAAGAATTCCATTTTAATAAGTACCTCTGCCGGCCGAGACGAATTGAAATTGCTGCATCTCTTGATTTGACGGAACGACAGGTGTGAAACACAACTTGAACTTATTACCATTAAAATTACTATTTCGTCCATCACTCTATAACTACCTGTGTACTTCACGTAACATTATTAGGATGCACAAAACATAACAGTATGTTCTGCTAGGAAGATGCGCAAGTACAACATTAAAGAGAGATATAATATTATCCCCAGTCCATGTATTTCTATATATTTTCAATGATGATGTGTACATTCATAGACGGCTCATATAAGTTTCTGAACTATAAGTTGAACTCTATTCCTAAATCTGACAGAGTGTAAGTAATTTCTCAGAAGTTAAATTGTAACAGTAGTACTTTGCTGCAGCAGCGTTTTAAACAAGATGGGATGCGCATTGGAAACCAAACTTTTGTACTGAAATGATGGATATGATATGATTAAAGACCTAAATCCGTACCATGCCGGCAGATACACTTGACTACTACTTGTGTATTACTTAAAGCATAACTTAGATCTTTAAACACGGTATATATCCATTTTATTCTGTTTGGAATAGAGGATTTCTTATAATAATGTTTTATGGTTTCTGTCTACTATTATTATTCTATACACTAATACAACTTGGTTTTCTAGCCAGATAGGAAAACTCGACTGAATTTTCACATTCACGCACATTACCCTACAAATATGAGTTGAACAGACAGTTTAGTTAGTTAGTAGAGTCGGAGAGTTGAATTGTATTCACACTCACATTCCTCATTTTTTACCATTTGTCTCACATCCAACCATTTATCACAAATGTAAATCCCTGACGATTTTGTCGGCTGAAAAACCTGCTTATCACTAGTCTTGACTTTACCCAAAAGTCTAAAAACCATTTAACTCATAATATGACCAGAAACAGTTAGGAAATTGTTTTATTGTGAGAAGGTATTCCCATCATCCCATCCCCCATGCACTTGTATTATTGCCAACCTCAAGTTTTCAAAAGACACACTCTTTATGAATTCTGTACCCAAAGTTTTCAAGTTTTCACTTACTTTATTCAACTTTCTAATTTAACGTTTTGGAACTTTTTACTGGTCAAAACAATAGGCTGAGAATATTATCTACAATGATTCAATAGTGATGAGTAATATTAATTTACCCTTTCATACAAAATGGCATTGTAGTATACTAAAGTATACTAAAGTAAATATTTAATCAGGTTAATCAGGGGTAGGGTAGGGTAGTACATCGCGATTGATGACTATGGAATTCGTAATTCGATGATTGTTCATTGCACATTTAATATATGGAAATGTTTTTGTAGGTGAAAGTGTGGTTTCAAAACCGCCGAATGAAGCATAAGCGTCAAACGATAACGAAAACTGGGGACGAGGGAGGTGAGAAAGGGAGCGGTTCGGAAGGAAAATCCTCAAAGGGAGATTTGACGAAAGCTGCCCTCGGCTCTCCAGACGATAAGAAAAGCTGCCAAAGTTGTGATCTCATGACACCCTCTCCTCCATCCCTGAGTTCGGGTGAAAAAGTTGCTAATGCCAGCGCGAATACCCCGTCGTCATCTTCTTCGTCAACTCCAACGACTACGACAACGAACAATTCTTCAGGATCTTCAACCCCCTCGTCGAAGAGTAACAATAAGAATTCTGGCTCTGCCTCAACTCCCACATCCACTAACAATAACAATCTCATAGGCTTAAACGGTGCATCAATTCCTAATCCTCCCGATAACAATAACTCTTCTTTTTTCAAAGATAACAACAATGGCTCTCATTCAATGGCCTTAGGTGTTGTCGAAACAGGAAGTGTTGGGTTAACGACTTCTCTGCCGCCATCATCTGGTGTCAACAAAACGGAACCTTGTGCTGGCAATGACCATCCTGGGAACATAAAAAACAAATCTGTCAACAGCAGCCACGACATGAAACTACACCATCTCGATATTCTTGAAAGTGTCAGTGTCAACGTTAGTAGTTTAGGGCATAGTAATAATAACAATAATTCCAGCCTTCTGCACCACCAATTGGACCACAAAAGTCCTCTGATAGAGAAAATCTCCAACTCTCGACTAGATTCAATATCGCCCATCAGCAGTACCAAAATGAAACACCAGCAACAATCAAGTCTTTCCGGAATCGCCTCATCCATTTCTAAAATACAAAATTCTTGTAATATTTCCTCAAATAAAAAATCCAGCAAGGGCAGTAGCAGTAATAATAGCAGTAGCCACTTGAATTCTGCCAGTCCGTATGATTACAATAGGTATCAAAGTGGGGGCAGCAAGTACGACGGATATACCAACGGAATATCTGCTATGTCATCAAGATTTCAAGCTAGCAGCATTAATAGTGGCGGGAATGGAAATCCTCCCATCCCTCCCCAAATGACCTCCAGAATGACTCAAGGTCAAAATATTGTAAATCCCCCAACAATGAAGAATGGAATAGTTAGCGATGGAGTTTTAAATTCTTCCCGGTACCCCTCCTACGCTAATGCATCTCCCTCAACGGCGGCATACTGCAATTACAACAGTGCCGGTCAACCCCAGTACTCTTCCCAAGAAAATTACCACTACTCCACTTCCGGCTATCACCAGACAGACGCTTCAGCTCCTTCCAATTACAGTGCAATAATGGCTAGCAACAATGCAAACGGCCCAACTCCCACTGGAGCATATTCTCATTATGCTACTTACGGCACTTCATCCGGTTATCCCAGTCAAAATACTGTCAGTGGTAGCGTGTCTCCTTATTATGCTGCAAATACTAGTGCGCCGAATTACCCGGGTAATTCTAACACAAACGCTAATACTATAAACTATTCTAATTCTGCATCTGGTGGTAGTGCTGCTATTAATTCGCCTTATTCCTCTTCTGTAGTACCATTAGCTAATAATAGCAACAACAATGATTATTCTTCAGCAGATTCTTCGGCCGAAGCATTTTTCACTCATCATAACGCGGGCAGTGGGGGAAACACGGATCCTTCCGGCTACTACGACGACTCTTCCACTGCTGCTGCTGCTATGTATGTACATGGACATCACCCGCATTCTCATCATCAAAGTCATTCGGCAAACACCTCTGCCTATGCTAGCAATCACGGGCACGATGCCTCGTCTGTTGAGGGGACCTACCATCAGAACTACGGGGCATACTTTGACCCAAGCCGAGTTGACCATTCGGAAAACTCTTCCTCCTCCGATTTTAATTTCTTGACCAACATTGCTAACGATTATGCTCCGGAGTATTACCAATTGAGTTGAGAATTTATGCCTCCTGAGCTAAAATTCTACTCTTAGTAAAATATTAGTGTGGGATAATGTTCTTAGGTGCAGTTGAATCTTTTCCTATGGACTCTGTAGCATAAAAAGATCACATAGTTTTTACTTGTTGGTAGAAAGTAAACGTAATTGACTACAGTCTTACTTAATCAGTCACAAGTTTGACATTTATCATTTGTAATGTCTCTAAAATAATTTGACAAAGCATTTTCACCTTGCTTGAAACCTAATTCATTACTTGTTTATTTGTCAAATAAGAACTTTTATGCCACAATTTCATTCAATCTGAGTTTATTATTCTCCATGAATTGTTACTAAACTGAAAAGATAGTAAATCCACAAAATATAATTTTGACAAACAATAATTTTGTTGAGAATATTCATCTTGAACCCTTTGAACTAACAACTTATACAAAGAACAAATTACTCTCCTTCTCAGTTTCAATTATAATAGACAAAACCCTAGTAGAAATGATGAAGAGTACATGCAATACCTTTACGGTTGAATATATTAGCAATAATCGTTGGCAATGGGCGTATGTGCAGAATGTGCACATGCTAGTAATAAAATACTGAAATAAAGACACATGTATTCGACTATAATACCCGTACCCAGATATTGATACTTAAGCACGTGTAAGCTATCTATAGTTGTATAAATGTAGTTAAAACTAATTAATAATTGGATACATAATACATGTACTTCAAATAGCATGTATATTTATGGTTAATTAATAATAATAATGTGTATTCGATGTAATATAGTAAGTGCAAAATGTAATATACTAAGTATAAAGAAACAATTAATTTTTTGTTAAAGCTACAAATACGCTTAGTGTAGTTAGATTGTACTTAGGTTTTAGGTTGAATTTATAAAAGACAGTTATGCAAACCATGTCCATGTGTACGTAATGCAGATTTTAAGTTAAAGAATCGAATTAGTGCTTGCTGGCACATAGTATGTGTAGCATGCTTGTGAATCTTGTGATTAGGGTATCTACATCAATAATATAAATAAGCATGTGTAAATAGTTGTCATTTGATATATAGAAAAACGACAAGTTAAGGAATACCAAACCAAATCATTTACTTTAATCACTGAGAGCCCTGAGTTAACAACTAAGATAAAAATGTACACAGAGATGAAATAGCATATAAGGCATTATTACTACTACCACATAACGCACGCAATAAATTATGACTCATACTCATAGTGTTTAAGTAAAGGACATACGTAAGTATGCCAAAATCAATCAAAACAATCCTTGTGAAAATTGCAATATTTATATCCATGTATACACTAAATATAAGTAGAATTAAAAAGGTTACTTACAATATGAGTGTAAGAATGCTAACTGTAAGAGTAAGAAATGGTTTTACCTGTATACTCTTTTAACCTGTACAATGTTATTATATTATAAGTACCTACGTAGAGAAGCTGCATCGTTAGATGTGAGCAGCAATGGAAATTCACAATGTGCAATTTACTCGTAGATGTTAGTTTCCCAGTTAATTAAAGGTATGTTCACTACACACTACATTAAAATACACTTACACGCTACAACTACAACGCAATGTATTACAACCAAACCAACTATGACATAACGGTGAACTACTTGATATTTAATCATTAATAAATATTTAATGTAATACTTAAAACTACAGGTCTCTTTTCTTTTAGTCAGTTTTTGTTGACAGGTTAATTACAGTGGTAAGTTACGGTACTGAATCATAATATTAATATGTCATATCGTTTTCAAAATTCATTTGTAAAGATAATAGGTGACTGCTACTGACGAAGTGGGTAAATGAATAGGAACTCCACCACAAAAAGTTCATGTCATGAGCAAAGATTTAAGTATAAGTAATAAGGCCTGTGCGTTATTTGAAATTGAAGTTGAATGGAGATGTGCTAATCCAGTGAGGAGAATGGGAGAGGCTGTGTTCATATTAAATGAATGTAGGTAGGTAAAGAGCAGAGAGGAATCCCCTCACACGAAACCAAAATCAAAAAGCACAAAGACATTTTTCTCATTTCTTTAGGAAGGACGGAACCATCTGGAAGTGACTCTGAAATCTGCATGCATATGAAATGCTATGAAATATTTCCCCGCATAAATAACAGAACAAGACGAAAAACAAGTTGGGAAGGACGGAAAGCGTTTTAGCTCACTCCCAGCATCCTATAAACTATAATGTATGTAAAGAAATGTAATTCCGAGCTATCCGAACATAATGTAAAACAAAATAACCTTATGTTATCTCACATTATATTATGTCATTGTATTTCCCTGAATATTGACAGAGTATTTTACTATGGAAAATCACCGGAGGAGCCAGAGTAGACGAGAAGAAAAGAGTAATATATTATGACAACAGCGGAGCAAAGGCACACACTATGCAAAATAGAAAACAATCTGTATTATGATTCCAATAGAAAATCTCTCCTCCACTCACTCCTGCCTTATAGCCAAGAAAACAACATTCCTCACTCTGCAATATCCTACATTCTAAGTGGAGACTATGGAAAACATCTTTGTACTCCTGCTATTTGTACTACATTACACCCAGGACAAGTTACACTGCATTTACGTATGCATTTACTTAGGGCTTATACTTTAGTTAGGTACTGCTATTACTTTAATACACAGATACACACATACTATGATGCTACTGTTGTAGAACCGAAGGACAGATTGCAGAGATGGGCTCTACACACATAACGATAGTTCTTTTCATTCCATTCCTTATGAGTAGCACTATAATATAGCCACCTCAAACGATGTCAAAACAGGGTGCATACATTCAAGCCGCGGAAAACAATCTTTCATATCGTCTCACAATGTTACGTAATGTTATGACGTTACGTAACAGTCACTTAAACGCTCTGAGACTAAACTAAACAACATCATTTGATTTCATCAGATCAGATGGTGCAACTCCAACTATACATTCTTCCTTCTAGCCAACTATAATGTTATATACAAGTTGTATGTAGCTAGCTACCTTCTTGAGCAGGGTAGTCTTTGAAAATGTCATAGCCTGCGAAAACATAATCTAAAATCCTATATTTTCTGTATTAGGTACACAGATTCTATTTTAGCTGAGGATGTTCGCAACTAAAACTGCTATCCGTGCCGTGGCATCCCCATTATGCATAAGTAGAACTGTGCATTATGTCTGTGTACTTACGTAACTCACTACTGTTACTTACTGCTTGAACACCCATTGGTTTACTCTACTACTCTCTACACTGTGGCTTTGTTAGTTTAAGCAAAATTCTTTCTTATAAAGAAATATAAGTAGCTATACATGATCATCTTATTATGTATAGAAGTGTATAAATTGTATAATATTATAAAATGCAAAGTTTGTAGACTATTTATTTTAGAAAGAACATGAGATGGGGATAACTATAGAGTGTGGCGTATTTGTGAGACGGAGGATTTGCATTTGGCGTGGCTTAAAAAATTATCTAGTGTGAACGGAAGGAGTTAAAAGTGGAGTGAGACTGAAGTTATATTAGATCACATCAGGTTATTTCTATATTCTTGAGCATCACATCACAATGGAAGAAGAGAGACGAAAGAAAAGTGTGTCTTGACTTCCCTTCCTTCTCCGTGTGCCGCTGCTCCTCATCTTCCCACTTGACTTACTTAGTGTTGGTTAGTTTGCTTAGCTTTTCTTTCTCTCAATATATGTCTAATGTGTATGCGATGTGCTATGGTTGTGTATGCGAGGACGGAACCAAGTGCCGGACTACTTGAAGACGAACAAGATTGGAAGAATCTAAAGAGAGAGAGAGAGAGAGAGCAGGGAAAGGAAAAGCAAAGCATAGCAAGCCGCATTTCCCCATTGCAATCATTTACATAATGGCTTCGCAAGCCCAATATCGATCTGACAATGAGAGCCTACAGAGATTAGAGAGAGAAAGCCTAGACAGAGCCGAAGTGTGTAGTGACTAGACGAGTTTCGTTAGCTTTCTGTATAATAGCTACAGAATACACAACTCAACTCAACTGTCTGAACTAAACTGAAGAGAGAAAACCAAAAAGGGAGACGACGAACGAGAATGAGACAGACTAAAGATACATATATATCATAACATTACAAATAAAACATCTATCTATTTGCACAGTCCCTTAGACGAACTCTGCCGGCTAATATCCTTATACATCCTCATACATCAATGATAAAACTAACGCACCTACCGAATAGCTCCCAGTTCCTATACACAACTCCAACCAACTCCCATTATATGTATCGCCCTGTATTTTCCTATTCCCCAATAGATATTAGTTAATAATACTACTCTCGCCACTCTCTACTCTTCTATCTAATCGTATTTCTTCTATCCACTCTCCTCTCCTTTCAGCCTAACTTAAAACTTAAAACCACAGCCACGCCACTATGTTCACTACAAATATAATTCTAAGTGTGTACGTATTGCTAATACATATACAGAGTTACACTATCGGCTTCTGTTTATGCTTAGTTTGTTTTGTGTACATGCATTTACTAGACGTGCTCTTACTTTGGAGAAGTCAGTCTAATAGTTGAAACTAAAACTGGGGGAATCATCTATTGCATCCATCCACACATTCAAAACACAGCCTTCCAAACTCGCATTTTATATCCGTGATCCCGATCTCCAGGACTGGCAGATAAATACCAACATCTTTTATCTCAATAATCTCAACTCTTCTCTTTCACCACTTTCAGTATCACTTTCTTACTATGACCTGAGCACAACGCTGTGGCAAGGGGTACTTACACCAAGTGCAGACTAATAGAGAAATATATAGTAATTTTAGTCATAAAAGTACATCTCATACGTACTCGAAAAGATAGGCTCAACTGTGAGGCTACCTGTTCACATTTAATAATAGTATTAAACATTGATTCGAAATTGTTTGCCAATATGAAGCATTTAGAACAAAATGAATCCTCGGTCGGATCAAAGCCATTTTTGAAAAGCTAAAAATTAGCATTTCTGTAGCTTAGATATTTAACTCTGCTTTCTACTTCAACCACTACAACTATGAATAACAATTCAATTAAAGGAATCTTCACCTTTTTACATTTGTGAGATTTGTGAAAAATCTACCGAAATAATATTTATGTTATGGTTTTGGTAAACCAATGTTCATTGACATTGCCTATATGGTATAGGTAGGTGATGGTATAGGAAAGCTTTCACTGGACTAGACTTTCTCCAGTCCAAACACAGTCCATTTTAAATGTTTAAATGTAATAATGCTGAGCATAGAAGCTGTACCAAAATTCGTTTTAACATTTTAAAGGCCATAAATAAACTGTCTATGAATAGTGAAGAAATAATCCTTTTTTTGCACAATCGTTTTAGCTCGCCGTTGAACAACTTATGGATTCACACTTTCTTTCAGCCCCGCAAGAAACAATTAAGAGCCTGTTAAATTTGAAGTTAGAGAAAATATTTGTGATAGTCTATCTGAAACTTTGTCGCTGAGAATGATCAATGCTTCCTTTTTCCTATACTGCATGTATACACATAAAAATAATATCGCTACGATGATATAGCAAGGAAGAGATATCTGAATGAATTTCATATTGACAGTCACCATTACTGAGCTTTATCGAAACGAAGTGCTGAGATGGGTATAAAAATACATTTAGTTTTTCACAGGAATTTGCATAGAATTTTGTCGCAGGGGTGCATAGTATTATTTTGTTTCCCTACTCCACTACAATCCGCTGGGTTTCCTCTCCTCGTTTTACTTAAGCTAGAGGATGACTTGCAATTTGATGACAAAAGGTGGATACAGCATTTAAAGCTGCTATTTTAATATAAATGGATATAGCATTGATATTGGTGGACATGTCATATCACTATACAGTAATCTCTCTATTGTACAAAATATTCTTGTCACTGTTATACATAGTACAGCACTTCTTAAGACCATTTCATGTTGCTTAAGGTTAAGTTTAGTGGAAAGCAGCCGAGTAGGCATTACATATGGTTAGGTATTTGTGTGCAGTGCAATGCCAATCCAGAGAGGAGATATCGGGGAATCCTCATTCTGTGAACATGGAACGACAGGCTATTATAGTTAACTTTACTTAACATCCCTCTGCATTATTTTCTTTAGCGTCGACTGCCTGCAATGAAACAGTCCGATCAGAATGATGCTAAGCCAAAGTAAGGAGGAAGCGAGATAACAAAAGAAGGCAATGCAATGCTGAACATCCACTCCCGGGGAAAGAGCCGACAACCGACTTGACTAAAAGAACGAAGCATCCGTAGCAAAATTTGGAACAGCCATATATCATCCTCAGATCCAGCTGCCAATACGATTTATATGCATATATGCATGACACTCTCTCCAAGTGCAATACTCGCCCTTTGATTCCAACACACCAGATTACTTCTACCATAGCCCTTTTTATATAATCTATTGGGAAAAATATAGAAAATTGAGCAGAAATCAGTGTAAATTAAAGTTTAAGATTATTCCGGAGGCTATTCATTGCTGACCATCGGAATAAAGTAAATATTGATGAATGGTCTATATTTGAATTACTTCGCAATTGTACTTTTTAATTTAACCTGTATAGTAGCACTGGGGAAAGCTGCGTATTCCTGAAATAGCAGAATGGCTATGAAATCAAAATTTCCTCAGCTTTAAATTAAATTAAGGAAAATAAAGCTGGGAATTAGGGAATAGTGGATGTTAAGTAAGAAGTGTTTGAAGAACACTTGTACCATCATCACGTTTTTGTCCACAAGACATCCAGGGTGTCGTAAATCAAGGTTAAAGCGGCGTAATTGAGTTCCCACACTGACGGCTACAGCCTTTTTAATGCTAGATTTATGGTTTGTTTATATGGTGTCAACTTGGAAGTTGGTCTCTGCTTCCAAATGTTTGCCACTCCACACAGCACACTACCGCTGCGCTACACAAACGCATGCCTCTCTTTTATTTTATCTCTCCTATCCTTAACCTCATCCAGTCATTCCTACGCAAGACATCAAACTGCGGCCCAATCGAAGAATAACTGATAGATACGATGTGACGTGGTCTATGATTTTTATTCGTACAATTTTTATTGGAATTGCATGCAAAAAATAATGAAGGTATTTTCTAAATATTAAAATGTGAATATTAGTGCTTCTGTGTAATATGCACATATTTTAAATGAAAAAGGCATGAAATTACAATTAT
>JAAAYG020027180.1:0-16585 GCA_009936455.2 Tomocerus minor | reverse complement strand
AAATCACGAAATTAGATCCACTTAAAACTTCCGGTAAAATTATTACCATTTTATGGGCATTCATGGGCATCCATGGGTGCCCATGGGCTGCCCGTGGGCGGGCCGTCAAAATCGGTAATGGGCGCGGGCGGGAATGGGCACAAAATATTTTTGTATTGATGGGCTTGGGCATGCCCATCCGACTTTGCTTTGGGCTTGGGCGGGCTCGGGCACCAATTGCTGCGCCCAGGCAACTCTCTACCCTCTCTCCACACACATGCCACTTCCCCAACTGCACACAGTCACTCATAGCCAGCACTAGCACAGCACTGCTTAATGCCAGCTAATAATATTACGGACATCAGTCTCAGTTATCACGGCCGTCCGTAGCCACGGCATCTCCGACGACTCTCTCTCTCTCTCTCTCTCCATCCTCCGCACTCCTCACTCACAACTCACAATACATTATTTTACATCTCTCTAGCCCCATTCACCAATCTCTTTTATTTCCTCTCTATAAAATACTAGCTCCATTCGCAATAACTGCCTCTCCTGCCTCCGACGAACAATTCGCTACACTCACATACACACCCTGTCCGAATTTAATGGTTAACACGTCTATTTATCTCGATAGTCTTCCTCCTCTTTGCCTTACTTATTTTCCGCTCCGTCCATCAAAGTTTTTCCTCTCTGTCCTATCACAACACACCACAGCACTCTTACATTTATTCATTCGACACACAATTCCTTCTAACAGAAGACATTGCATTATTTTTGATGATACTTTCACATGAAACTGCTACACCACCTACGCTAACGACATATCGCCTGATGCCACTGCTAATCACATAACATTTACAAAAATTGCTACTGATATTAAGCAATCTAGCAGTCTACTTCCCGCCCGCAAACCCGACTACTAACTAAAGCCTGTTTCTAAACCAGATTTAACTCAAAATATATTATTGGAAGTAAAATTGACAAGGATGAAAATTAATAGACAAAAATCTTTAAGGCTTTTTGTACGTTCTACAGAGTCGGCGTTTTCAACAAAACAAATAAATATTTACTGATCCTGAGATATCAGTCTTTATTTTATATATCTTCTAAATTATGCACTTCCCTTATTTATACAACATGCAGACTTCTAAATGATCGTTAATTTGGCTATGTGGATGCAATGGCTTTAGTTCCCAGGAAAGTCACTTGATAAAAATTGATTGTTGTTAAGTGTAGTCGGAACCTTTGCTGTATAATTTTGCAAAACAAACTTGTTTTCTTGCACGTTCTGCGGATTAATTAGGTCTGCGTCAGACAAATTGGAGATCTTAGTTAGGTAGCACTGTCAATTCTCTGCAGGTGCAAGCATACGGTCGTTGTCAAGTGGTGTACAGCACATGCTGTGTATCTAAAATCTTATAAAATATCGTGCAACTGGACTGTAGAATAGAAACAGATTAAGATTCCTGTATAAAAAGCATCAGAGGAATTAGACATTAATATGATTCTAGTTCTATCTGTCGGTTAGTTAGTAGGAAATATGCAATTCATAGAGATATGTACCCGGTGCTCTCTCTTACTCTCTGAGCCACCCACGTTTCCTATAGAGTGAAAGGGCGAGAGTGGAGTGGAGATTGACTGAAATGTCAAGCAAGAGTCGTCTAAGTCAAAATTATGGTGTAATTTCATTTTAAGTTCCGTCTCCTTCCTTTCCAGCATTTCTCGCTGCAAAGTCGCAAGCAACTTAATAGTGTGTAAATATTTTGTCTGGTTGTCTGTCTGTGTTTCTGGATTCGATAACTTGCGAGCGAATTATGTTAAATCGTTAAAATTTTGTGCATATCCCGCTAGTGTCAAAAGTTTTCCATGTGAAAATTGTTAAAATCGAACACAGTCCAATAGCGGGAGAAATACCATTTGTTTCAAAAATTGCTATTTTCTCAAACGGATGGGTGCATATATTGATGCATTTTGTCAAACATGTTTAACGGTTTAGTGATGATATATTCGGCCCCTCCCCCCATCATGGGGTGGGAATGGGTGAAATTAAAACAGATTTGCGCGGAGTGGTCATATCAAAATCCTTACCAAGCCAGGACACTCATCACTCATCACCACCCATATACACACATACACTTACTTCTATGGAGAGGGGCACACTGAGACTTCACTCTTCTGAATTATATGCTTTGGGGTTTATAGTTCAATAGCTCCTGAATGGATGAACAATTTCCAAATGTTGCATGTTGCTTATATACTTATAAACAAGGCTACGATAGGTAGGTTACAAAAACTTCAAAAAAGGTAGGTTAACCTTTTTAGGTGCTATAGGTCTAAAATAGGTAAAAAAGGTGAAAACAAGTGCTCGTTATTTGCATCAAAATATTGTAAATTGTTGACCCCAGAAGTCTCATTTGAGTACCGTAGCCCATTAAAAAACCTTTTTTACCTAACTATCCTAGTCCTGCTTATAAGCAATGAGACAATGGACAACGAGCGTGTCTGTAGGAAATGGGCGGTATAATAAAATGTATATACATTGCTCTGCTGTAATGAGTTTTTCAATTTTATCCATCCAGGTGGATGGAATTGGACAAAATCAAAGTGAATATAATATATACATTACATATATAGAACCTTAGGTGACGATAGATATACCGTACAAGTGGTCCGTTGATTTTTATTTAATGACAATTCGAAGAAAATAATGTTATTAGAAATTCTCAGACTATGCTCTTTTTTATTTTGATCAGGTTTGCCAATGAATGGGTGACAAGAGCTATTATAGTTCCTGAGAAAAATATGAGTGAACATTACACTTTGACTAACTTTAGTGTCCTCAGCCCCCTAATTTGAAATTTTTTCATAAAAATAAAATAAATGTTGGATTAGGAGGTCCTCGGCGAATGCCTAGTTATGTGCAAAGTTTTGTTAGGATTTGAATTTTGACCCGGTTTGGTAATTTACCTATTTGACCTGAAGTTACACAAATACTATTTTTGGTGTTGAATATTATAATTTCAAATTTTAACCCATAACATCCTCTTCATTTGTGAGGTCCATTGACTCGTGCGGGAGTCTCTGGACTCTGGGAAACTGCAACTTCGAACATTCTAATCTGACTACACCTTTGTCGTCCAACTAATGTATAATGTCGTCCTAACCCAACATTAGTATAGCACTGTCGCAACCATGATTATGCACCATGATTGGTTCTGCTATAGCCTTTTAACATTGTCTACAAGGATGACATCATGTCAAAGAATCAGTCTGATAATTAAAAATAGTTGATTTGCTGTTGTGACAGATGTTGGTAGATAAGCTGACGTAGTGTGTTGAGTTCTATAAAAGTGTACTTGACAAGATTACTTGAAACAGAATAACATGCGACACGAAATTTAAAATTTTCCCATGAGAATTCTGTTTCTTTGCCGCCGTGGCCTTGAGTCTAATTTACAATGCAAAATTTTCCATCCCCAGATAGTTTGGAGAAACGTACAAAGCTGAAAAAAATAATAAACTAGAAAAAAAATCTCTAGGTTCACGGATCTGACTTTTAAAACTTTGTCTTTAAATATGCGGTAAAAATGAAAATGTTTTTTCCATGCATTTCCCCACCCCAAAAAATTCCACTTTTTCTCATACAGAATTTTATTTTTGAAAGTGTTGGAAGCATGCGACCTCGGAAAATATGAGCATACTTTGAAACTGTTTACTTCATTGATCTACGCTAAACCATTCTCTTTGAATCAGGGCTTGAAAACGTGTCAACCCCTCCTTAATAGACGTACTGTGTCTTGCTGGTATTACTGTGGTTTGAAAATGTAATTCCAGTGTAAAACAAATAAGACAACAAATCCTCTTAGTTGTCATGAAAATGTTTTTTTTTAATTTATTTTAACAACAGCATGGTATAATAAAGGCTGTGGAAAATACGTTCAGTTTTCTTTTCACAGCGGATTCCTTCGCAACGTCTTTTATGCAAAAAATTATCTTTAGTATGTAAAAAATTATCTTATTATCTCTGTTATCCGATTCATCTAATAAGGAATTTTTCAACTAAATCCATCGTATCAACCAACGTCAACAAAGTGAGGTAATGGAATAAGAGGGAGTTTTAAAGAGGCGACGGTTAGAATCTGTTTTATTCACATCTTTGCAGTCTCTGCCTGCAGTATCACACAAACGAAATGTATTCTCTAAGAGCTGGAGAAAATGAATTTTCTGCTTGCTAAGTGTGTTAGAAGTTATCGATGTCCCTTTTGCAAGTTTTATAAGTGTGGATTTTATCAGATCAAATCAAATCCAATCAAATCATAACTTTATTGTCAAGTCTTCAGCACATGTGTACACATGTACTGTATCACAATCTGCTATCTAAGCTCAGAGCGCCAGATATAATGTTTTGCAGCCAGAAATCTGGCTGCTCCCATGTACATACGTGATTTCACAGCCAGGTCTAGATGCAAATTAATTGGAGGTAATTCTCTATTTGGTGGCCTGAGAAGGTCAAGCCAAGTTTCTAATTTGATTATGATGTGTTTCTGTGTAAACGGTGTTTGAAACCTTAAGCTATGTAACACACATGCACCAGAATAAGGCATATCCCTCAGAGAAAGTGGTGTGGAGTTCATTTAGTAGGACCGCCGTTAGTGACTTGTCAAAGGCTACTTAAGATGAACCAGTATAAAAGGTTTGACGAATCTTTAGAGCTTGGATATGCACCCGCAATTTTGTAAATGGATGTCCTACAGGTTTGTGCAGCGCACTATGATAAGTTATAAATCAGGAAAGAAGATTTCCATAAATGCAATAAATCAAGTGCGGCCCTTTGCAATGATTTTATTGCAAGTAAATGATTGCTAGGTCTCGGCGAAAGTTGGGGGGCGTGATTAGAGGAACATGAATGTATTGATGGTGGAAGAAAGCCCTGCACAGCTATAATCCGCAGCAACAATAAGTATGGATATTATGGAGCATGATTGGTTTACTGTTGCTGTGCTAATGGTAATCATGGATGTACGTAATGTGCGTTTAAAGTTGTATGATTGAATCCAGCCAGCGTTTACGAGATATTCCCTTTGGTAAATTGTTATTTGGAGTCAGTAGCTGTGTGTTTTGTCTTTGAAGTCACCTCACCAGTACAGAGAGTTGGCAGAAAGTGAATTATTGCATTTAGCATAATATTTATGACAGTGGAAGCTAAATGATATAAAGTCTGTAATTTCAGTGGAATGAGGTAGTTATGATATTATGTGGGGCTAACAGCGTTACCCTCTTCTGCCGGGCATAATGGCACTGATAATAATGTATAGGAAGTGCTGTGTTTATGTGAGTATTGAGTCCTGAGCCGGTTGCTGGCTGGCGTGGCGTGGCCTGGCGTGGCGAGAGTAGTTGGAGTGGAGCGCGGAAGGAGAGTCGCTACCGTCGCGTCGCATCGCATCGCTTCGCATCGCACTACTCGCGTCTATTCCACTCGCATTTTGGTTTCTCTCTGGATTCCGTCTGGTTTGCTTGGTCCTCCTGGTAAGGAGCAAGGAGTGAGTAGTCGGAGGGAGAGTGGTTGATATAGTTAAGAAGTGCACTCACGACTCTACCTATGGCTTTTCCTCTCTCTCAACTCCCGGCCCCGAACTCCGCCTCGTGAATTATTAATGGCTAGATCCGCTCCGCAGAAAAACCCGGGAATGGGCTCTAAAGAACCAACCGAGGTTCCCGTTCTCTTCTATCTTCCACTACTACACACACACACTCTCTCTCTCTTTCTCTCTCTCTCTCACTCTCTCTCTCTCTCTCACTCTCTCTCTCTCTCTCTCTCTCTCTCCATATCTCTATAGCACCAACAGACTTTCTCCCGCCTGCCGGCGCCCTATCTCTTTCACTCTCTAGGCCCCTAGCTACACAAATACATCCTGATATTATTTGTTATTACGCTCTCTTATATCATTCCCGTCGCCTCTCTTTCTCCTTGTCAATGTCAGTCATGCCCGTGCCTAACTACTACGAAAGGACTATTGCACATATAGATGCACTTATAGGCCCGTCTTCTAGTTATACGTATAAACGCAGTGCATGGGGTGGTTAGGATTTTCGAATTCCGACTCTAACTGTATCCGTACATTAACCAAGTTCCTCTGGAATTCCCTAACAGATTCACTTCCCTTTTGTTTGCATGCTCAGTGTCCTCTGTTTACATTTGCACACTGCACTGCAATACCCATCTCATCATCTTTGTATTGGGCACTACATTTAACAATTGTGATTATCTCGAATATTAGCACTTACCACTCCTCCTATCTACATAAATCACATTACTTGGTTACAAGGAATTATATTCAGTGCAGACAGACGCAGTAAAAATCATAGGAAATGCTACAACGAATGTAGATCAGTATATTGTGATGTGATGTGATGTTGATGATTTAGTGGGGTAACTATCGACAAAAGAGATTTAATGGAAAAAAGCTTTGATAGATACGGAAAGAAGGTGGGACCGACAGTTTAAAATATTGGAAATGATAATACAAGAGTAGTTCATTCATGTTCTGGCTCATTTAATTGCCCGTCTTGTTTTCTACGTTTCAAATATTTGGCTAACCCAAGGAAGATTGCCTAACATGTACGCGTCAGGAACGAATGCGATTCTTTGTCTATGAAGTCATGCATGAGATGAGCAAGGAAGCTAACGGATTTCAGATTATGTCTGCGAGTTTTTGGAATATTTTGGAAGGTCGGAGAGTAGATGAAGTTCGGGTGCATGTGAAAGGCTCATACAATATAAAGGAAACGCATTATGACATCAGAGTTGAAAACAAAGCAAAGCCCAAGGTATCTTTTACTTGAATGTCTTTCTAACAACAAACGTATTTTTCCTTCCTACAAATCAAGAAGCAGCACTGCATGAGCATTTACCTTGGTGTCAGACATATACGAAGTTACATGGAAATTAAGCTGTGCTCCATATAATAACTGCATAGACTACAGTTGAGCAAGAATCAATAAATCGCCAGTGATGGTTCGTAGACTGTTGGGAACTACGCGGCACCTACTCTTTGTTATTACTGAGACTTTAATGCAAAGCTCCAAATATTTTTACTCGCTCATTGTTTACACAAAATGTAGTCATTTGATCAGTGATAGTTGAGGTTAGTGAGTATTTCTGCTCGTCGTTTTGCATGTGGATCATGATAGGTTGCGTGGCTGGCATTGTTAGTGGAATGTAAGAAGGGAGTTGAATGCGGTTACATTGGAGCACAGGTTGTAGATTGCTTTGGGGTTCCAAATTGGAAAAAATGGATGGAAGTGGTTCTTGTATGAGATGTTGATGGAAGATTCGGATCTGTTTTTGATGCAATTACGAGCAGGAGTGATCAATGGAAGTCGTGCCTTGTGTCTCTGTCACACTCCAGCTCGGCATACGTACATTGTACTGCATCTGTGCATTCCTCCGTGCGAGTTCACTTGGACATTGCAGGAGTGTGACGGGAAGAGAGAGAGAAAGAGAGAGAGAGAGAGAGAGAGAGAGAGAGAGAGAGAGAGAGAGAGAGCTGTGCAGGCACTCCGACATCGTCAGACAGACGATGGAGAGAAGGCTATATGCAAATTGAGTGAGTGAGAGTATGGATGGTATGCAGGTAGCATTGTACATGGAGAGAGTGAGGCTCTGAACATAAGGTGGGCATCTCACGCAGAAGGCTCGACTGGCTGTAGATTAACGTAGAGTCCATTTAGCCGTGACTCTTTGTATTTCTGGACGAATTTTCTTTATTTGCTCATGATAAATGCTCACAATCAGATTAAAGCAAACATCCAAAACACTATGTATGCAGAATAGTAGGGATGCATAAATAAGTGATGAGGCTTTATCTGCTAAGCCAAAATAGGAAAGTCCGATTGTCATGTCACTCTGAGAGCTAAAATGTTTTCTCAGGGAAACATCATAAAATCAGGGATAGCGAGTGGTGAAATATAAGTGCCGATAGTAAATAAATAGCCCGTCTCTATTGTCTCCGTAAAACAAAGCCGTGTTATTTATCTTGCTGATATAGATACACTTTGCCTGGCTGCGACTATAATAATGACATAATATGTACACAGGCGGTTGGCTCCTCACAGCACACCGTTCTCTGTGCACTTCGTCATTGGCCGTGGCTGCAGAGTGAGGGAGCAGCGGGACAAGAGAACCAGTCGGCATTTACCTGTGAAGCCGAGCGAGCGTCCATCCCAGGAATAACAATGGGTAGTAATAACATAATGCCTTTTAGTTTGCTCACAACAGTCATTCGACTACGTAACATTTCGTGTTTGGCTTGAAGAGAAACAATCACTATGAATCGACACTCGAACACTGAATGTACCAATAAAGCGATGCATATTTGATTCCCATTCGATAAGCCACTCACAACAACAACGTACACAGACGAGCCTTTACCGCTACCTACCAACACTCTTTCAGCCTCTATCCATGCCATGTCTTTACTCCACTCACTCACTCACTCTACTTACTACATGCACATCACGTATCTCTATATACTTTCTCCTTTCACTATAATAATCATATTATACTCACTCTCCTTCGGCATTCTCTCTACTACTTAATACACGTTGATTACTGTGCCACTATCCATATCCATATATCACCCCAACATATATATATATATACATATACATTATTATACATATATATATTATACAATCATATACACACACTAAAATGCTAACTACAGATATATATAAAAATATTAGCCAGGGAAATGATAGGTCAAACTCTATCAAATATCTTTCTCAGAAATACAATGCTTATTATGACGAGAGAGAAGTAGCGGAAGGAACGTAGCTCCCAACTTGCATGGCCCTGTCTCTAGTTATTGTTGGCCTAGAATTAGATTGATCAGAAAAAGAATGAGCAGTGAGTGAAAGGACACATTCTCTTTTTTTTCTTCAGAATAGTAATCAGTGAGCAGCATAACAATTACTGCTAATAATAAGTGTAATCCAGAGTTGAGCATGCTATGCCTAAGATTATGGTGGGCATGGGAAGTGAGAAGAATTGGGACAGGTAGACACATGCATGCATAATGATGCAGGAAGGAGCAGGTAGCTGGGCACTTGAATGAGACGGAGGCAGCATGAGTAGGCATAGACATAATATCTGTGATGTAATAGTTTTTTTTTGAGAGGGAGAGAGAAAGGAGAGAGAGAGAGAGAGAGGGTAGGAGTTACGTAATGTGTAGGACGGGAAACAAACAATGCTAAAAGGAATGCCAATAGAAGAGGAGCAGAAAGTAAATATGTTTGCGTATGTAGGTAGCATGGAGAGGAAGGAAGAGTGTGATAGATACAGAGGAGACTTGGATTGGACTGACTCACTGCAAGGAGTTGACTGTTGTTTTTAATGGAAAAAAGTGGAAGGAATGTAAATGAATAATAGAAGAACCTTGGGAAATGGACATCAGATGATTGAGTCCGGCAGCAGCGAGCATTGAGCATGCAACCCTCTCTTCTCCTTTCTTTCTCCTCTCATAACCTCCGCCGTACATCCACTCGGCCACCAACCCAACCAACGGACTAACCGACCGTCCTTTACTTTCTTTTCTTTGCCAACACTTACAATTCCCCTTCCTCTCATGCCGTAGCCCACCGTCAACACTTCCTTAGCACCCGGCCTCTAAAAACACACGCTCTGCTCCCGTAGTAGCCTCTCTCCCGAAATCTTTACTCGCCCCACTCACATCACTATCTACGAACATCAATCATGCGAAATGAAGCCATGAAAACACAACAAAAACAACTTCAAGCCATTCAAAAACATTTTCCGACGTATATTTCACTGTTCAGGCGGGTTATCTGTGTTTACTAATACTAAAGTAAACATTTGTGCACCAATGTCGGTGGGTTACTATTTACTGAACAGCTATGCTTAATTATCTGGCTACTGATTCATATTAATGTAGCATTCATGCGTGCTACTACAATATCATATCGACTTGAGTGACATCCTGGACTACATATTAGCTATGTAGCTCGTCCAGTACTTGTAGAGATATTAGTAGAAAGTCTCAACTGTTCCAACTCTTTAAATTAGCCGATTGGACAGCTATGACATGAAACGCTGAAATAATTGAGTTACGGTTACGAGTGTGCACTTAAGAATAACTAAAGGAAATGAGTCACGTCAACGTTTCCCGACATTGGGACAAGAAGGAAAAGACAAACTGGGCACTAATAATAAGACAATGCAAATAGGAGGACAGAAACTTCCATTCCTTGCTAAAACATTTTTTACCTTCGCTGACTTAGGCCGTGAACACATGCTACTTTGCATAGCCCTTTCTGCCACTTCCTCCAGCTCCTGATTTCATTTGCCTGTAGTATTGTCCTGTTTATTGTTGGGATCGGAAAACTTTGCTTATGGATTGGACTCAACCAAACGTAAATATGTATCCAGTGTAGAATACAAAGCATTCAATGAATTCTTGAGAAACACAAATGGTGGATCCAATATGAAAATCTTGAAGAAAGACAAGAGGAAAGTAGTCGAAAACGTTCATCGAAATCATTTCAAAGATCGACAAATGTTGCATTCTGTAATTAACAGCTTTATTTACGATGGACTACTAACAGGGGGCTATTCTTTAACCGGGCAGATAATAATGTGCCACATATCGACTTCTCTTAGTAACTTTTAAATGTGAATAAATAAATAATTGGTTCGCTAGGGACATTACACGTATCACGCTAGTTGTACTAATTCCATAAGGACATGTGTGCATGCAATTATGCATTTTTAATGTTTAGCTTGGGTGTATATAATTAATTATACCATTATTTACGTTACCTTAAGGCCATAGGAAAGAATCTAAAAATTCTTGTCGTGGTCATTATTGAAAAGCAACTTTTCCTAGCCAATTTGTATAGCAGGTATTTAAAAGAAGGATGTAATTTGATTTACATTCTGGTTAGAATCCAAATTGTGAGTGTGTGAAATATTTTAATTGCTTCAGTACCTACGGAATACGTCAGTTATTATTGTATGGGAGGAGAGATGAGTAGAGATAGAAGAGATTCTGCTCGGAGATACAACCAAAGTTTTTCATGGATGAGTAAAGGTGGAGAGGAATTCCTTGAGCAGACGTCAACTGAAGAGTGACTTGCATGGAGTTGCTATGGCTATTATGGACTGTGTGCTGCCTAGAGGATTCGAACTCCACTGGCTTTCCCTGGCAAATCCAATAAAGTAAACGTTTAGCTTTTTCAGATCTGCGATTTTTGTCATATCAGATGTATCTTTGACGAAAAGTGGATGAATTATAGAGCAGTTGTCATGAATATTACATTTGAGTGCAACTGCTATACTCGTAATGGTCGGATAAACATCCGTGCAAGACTCTCACAGAACGTCGTATCTGCCTCTCTGCCCACCCACGCTCTGCATTTTCCTCCTATACTGCAAATACGCAGGTGGAAGTGGAAAAAGGACGAAACGTAGCCGTGCATGCAATGCGTTACATCATGTAAATGCAGAATAGTGTGGTGTGTCTGCTAAGTGCAATAAGATGTACGCTAATGTGTTGGCTGTAGACACATGAAATGTATCTCCTGCAAATTGTGAGCAATTCAGAGTTCAGGGCCCATCAGCCAAACACAAATGTCTCACCGTGACAAACTTAACAAAAATGTCACAAGGAGGGAAATACTTTCCCTTCCAGTGGCATCTCTTGATCTGACTTTGACAAATCTCATTGTTCTACCAACTCTACTGCAAATCTCCTTCAAAACATATAGAACCCAAGATACGGCATCCTATACACGTACACCCTAGAGTTCCTATGACTGACTGACCTGTCTCAGATCACAAGTTGTAGCCATACCATGCAATGCTGCTAAAATGAGTGTAACCTTATAGAAAACAGCCAGAAGAGCAGTGGGCTACAATTCTATCAATTCTCATCTGTTATTTGCCCTGAACAAGACTTAGTCACTAGAAATTAACTATTAATTAGTACATGTAAGCATATTTTTATTTTGTAGTATAAACAAAGTTGATTTAGTTGTCTACCATTTTCTAATGCTATTCGTACTGAGATTTGAAAATTGAATATTGACAATGGTTCTTGCTGCACGTATTCTTCAAAGAGGCTCTATGTTCAGAGATCTGCTTTCAGTTGCAGTTGCTGTCCGTTGGACGGCGGGCAATTATTTTTTTAAAGTAGGCTTATTGGCTAGTATGATTAATAATAAGTAAATGCTTTTACTTCATCTTTTACAGGCAAATGCTTTTGGTTTTACATCGAAAAAATTAAGTAAAAGCATTTACTTATTATTAATCATACTTGCCATTGAGTTCATTATTTGAATTGAGTAGTAGGTCTCTATACGTATACTTACTTAGTCTCCATTTATAGTTTCTTAGTAGGTCACCATACTTAAACTTACTTACTTTTCCACTGTGGAGATGTTGAGTGTTGGTTGGGTATGCTGTAAGATGTAAATGCATCGTATCTACCTTCGTGTTGTTTCTAATTTGAGTTTTCCCATTTGTTCCACTTGGATTTTCTCTATTGTCCAAGTTCTGTAATTATTATGATTCGTAGCGTCCCTGACTGTTCCTACACAATTAAGGATTTTTCTCTGAGGCATTCATGCAAATGTGTTGATTTCGTTGAGAGAAAGATTTTGTTTGAAGAAATAGAGCCCTAAAGCCCCGAGCAAACATTTGAGACTGACTTAGTTAGTTAGCTCAGTTGGCCGTGTACAGATGCACGGACGTACTTTCCTTGTCTCATCCAAAAGGAGCGAGCTATAAGTTTCCTTATTAGCTGCCTAATGCAAAGCAGGGCTTAACTCCAGACTTGAGCTCCCTTCACTTCAGTTAACTTGACTCGGGCAAAAGACAACAAAAGTGAAGGAGCGTTTTAGACGATTTCGACTTTGTCTATGGCTCCGTAATGTGAGTTCCTATATTATGGCAGGGAAGTTCAAGAATAGAGCAGACAGGGATTGCGAGAAGAGAGAGAGATGCGTGGCTATTAGTCATATAGAGTCCACAGAGCCTTTGTGTATGCTAAGGAGGGCTATGGAGTTGTCAGTAGCGCGGAAGAGTAATATGAATAGATAGGGAAGTTTTAAAGGCAAGTGGTTTCATTTCTGCTGATTATTTATTCATCTCTTGCTCTGTTTCCTCATTTAGTTGAACTGATGTTGGCTTCATCTAGGTTCTTATTTGACCATCCTTCCCCCATTTATTCCTTCCGTTCCGGCAGTCCACCGAACCCCACCAAACCAAACCAGACAACTACTTTACACTTTTTATATCTTTTCACCCCAAACCTACTCCGTGAGTGACTAACTCACTTTCTCCTCAAGAGCTGACGCAAGTTTAGTGGCAACACACGTAGTTGCAACTTTTAGTTTCTAATCTAAACTCCTCCACAAAACTACTTGCATTTGCTTACAGATGTGATTGCATTTTAACTTCACTCCTAGATAGTCCACTCTCACATCTTGCAATAAACAAATTTTTCTATCATTTAGGATAGGGAGATAGCTATTTTTCAAATGAGGACGAACATTTCTCTCCCGTTCTATTGTAATTAGAGCCTAAGTGGAAGAAAGAAATGATGAAAAATGGGGGTGACGTTTTAAACGGGCTATTAAGACGTTCTGTGCCTATGAAAGTTTAAAGAGGAGTGGAGGGAAGCTGTCGGTCGACCTCTCATAATGTCAATTTTGGTTTGAGACTTGTCGGTTTCTTCCGCTCATTCACTTTTCCTCCATGCAAGGAGCTCAGCAGGTTGATTTCAGATCAAGTGTCCGCATGTGTGCCGCTCCTCCACCTTTTGCTATCCGCACATTCAGTTCGCTCGCAGTCACAGCTCCTGGCATATAGCTTTGATATTTAGATACTGAAGTAAGTTGATGACTCTTCTCGTGAAATTTTTATTTTTCCAGATTTTCCAAACCAACTCTTGTCAAATAGCCCGATTTCTCACAAAATCTGGGATCTAATTTAAAATTTAGTAGGGAAAGCTTTTATCTTGTCGCTCTCATTTCTCCTCTGACTTTCTCCTTTATTTCCCAACTTGTTTTTCTTCGCATCACTGTTGTCCCTATTCTCCCTTTCTTTGTCTCAATCCAATGCAGTTAACACCACAGCACAAAAACGCTGCGAATCTATCAAGATTCCTACTATCTAACTGTCCTTTCCACAAAATGAAAGCATACATGCCCAGTAAATGCACGTCTTAAGAAATAGAAAAATTGCATGAGTAGCATTAGGAGGCTTTTTATAATTTATAATAGATAACAGATACAAATATAATAAAAAATTGACATTGTGTATAATAATTACGTTGTAGTAATAGCCCACGTAAAATCCTAAATTTCCAGTTGTAATATTGTCAACATTGATCAATAGTTACAGTTTTGTGTTTCATTTATTTTTGAGATAATAGTTAACAATGTGAAAGAGCGTCTGGGAAAGGGAATGAAAATATATGGGAAAAGAAAGTGATCGAAAGTCATTAAGTTGATTACAATGATGACAGGCTAAAAATGACAGATTTTTATTAAGGAGAGGAGTTGAGTAAGAAAAAAGGAGTGGGGAGCTGGTTAAGTAAATTAAACCGTAGCCACCACAAGTCATAAACAGATGTTTCCGTGTGAAGTACCTTCAGTCCCATTTGTATCCCATTAATACCCATTCGACTAATACACCTACTACAACTCCAGTACTTTCTACCTCAACTTATTAGAGTAGTGCGTGGGTAGTTTTATATATTATGTCTGCACGCAAAAATGATAGGACTATATGAGTGGCAAGTGCACATTATAGAAATTAATAGACCATAGATGTGTTTCGGCTAATAGTAGAGCTGCTAATGTAACAGACACCCTTCCATGTCCGAATAAACCAACAGCAAAGGAAGGAAAGAGCTTTTAAAAACCGAAATAAATAGGAAGCGATAAAAATTAAGGGAAATTGGTGTAGGGAGCAGGGAGCTAATGAACGGCCTAACTGCATTTCTGCCTCCTTATTTCATCCAGGTAATTAATGAAGCTGAAAGGGTGTATTTATTCTAAGTAAGGACGTCATTAATCCCATCTCCATAATTAACCCAAGCTTTGAGATATATACTCTACTAAAGTAGTTCTAGTTTCCATAACCATCATTATGTCAATCGTATGTTTGGAAACAGAAATATGTAAATCCATTTGTAAATCAAATCAAATCAATGAAAAATAAACGCTATGATTGTGAGCGCTTCATAAAATGAAATTGAATTGAATATGTTGCAATATCAATGACATTTTATTTTATTACATTTCTTCAATTGTAAACACAAATGTGTACCTATATATAATTTTTAAAATATTAAATTTAAAATGTCCCAGTTATGGCAACCGAAAGGAATATGGAACTTAGCCAAGTGTACTTGTATTACTGATAAATATTCGTGTGTACACTGTATAAGTTACAAAATCCTTGAAACTTTTAAGTATATAGGGATTATTCCAACAAAGGATATAGTAGAAAACAAACAAAGACAAGACTCCATACTCAATTTATTAGAATATTTAAATTAATTGACTAAAATATAGTCAATATCATGTAGATAACTGCCCAATTATTGTTTTTTCACAATAGCAACTCCATTATGTTTTGAAAGCCATATATAAGTATAGAATGGCATGCATTGTCACATAAACATCTGGGCAAAGAGTTAGAATTAGTTACGGAGCCTGGTTATTGCATTTGAGTAGGTATCAGTAATGCAGGCAATAAATTGTGACGACAGCAAAGTGAAAACACTGATCTATTTATTTTCATTGAATCGTTTCTATTTATTGTTGGCGATATAAATATTTTATTATGTAGAGTGATGGGAAAAGATGCGTTCCCTTTATTCTCTGATTGTTAGTTGAGCTGTGAGGTCTCCAGGGACAATAGCAAAGGAAAACAGAGTGCATGACTACCAACCTTCACTCTCTTTCCACCAGGCAGATCCATTCAACTTTCCTCCTTTCAACTTCGGATTAGAGCAAAAGTGTTGAGGACTACAGCGAAAACGACAGTGAGTTTACGTAGATACAAAATGATGTATTTTCATCCTAACTTAATAACGGCTATCTGTAATGTAACGGTTGTGTTTCCTTCGCTTCGCGCACTCAACACTACTTCCCAGCAGGAAGGAACTTTGCCTAGTCAATGCTACTCTAAGCATCTCTCTATTAGATTTTAAGCAGTAATAATTATTGGCCGGAACTCTTTCTATAAACAAACAACAGCCACTTTTGCTTTCCGCATAAGAATTACTTTTTGCTCGCAGTTTCTAAACAAAGGAAATAATTGACGAAATGCGAGATGTATATATTGCATAAAATGCCTTGAATGAAAATACCAGATTTCTGATACTAAGTGCCAACATTACTTTTCCAGATTCATCGATGGATACTGCTAATAAATGCACGGCGTTGTAAAACGGACTGTTGCTGCCCAAGATTTGTAAACCTGTTACCATGGATTCTCGCTAAGAAGGTTAGCCCGTCCGGATGTTTGCAAATTAAAATTTCACTTTTTTTCAACTGGGGACAAAACCGATGATTT
>JAAAYG020027168.1:34647-48599 GCA_009936455.2 Tomocerus minor | reverse complement strand
ATGATGCATGCATTTCAGGTATTATGAATTTGAGATTCTTACAGCCGGCCCGATGCGAGTCGGTTGGGCAAGAACAGATTGTAAGCCTGGCCAACAAATAGGAAACGATGAATACTCATGGGCTTTCGACGGCTTCAATGTAAGTTACAAAATTGGCATAAATGAATTTCCTTCACAGCTCTGCTACTTTCCCATGATTTATTCATGGATTTCTGCATTTCATCGTAATTCATTGAATTGATTAATTAATTCCAATGTTCATGCTCGTGTTCCAAGTCCAGCTTGACAATAATGAATTGAAATGTTGTAAACTTCAATTACTATTAATGGGTTTGTGCAGCGCGGCAATGCAATGGAATGAAAACTATTATTATACTACTTGTCGGCATTAACCAGCGGAACAGACCGCAACAACAATTCAAATGAAATCGGCTAATTTTCCATTGTCAGATTGCCACGCATCCGTCACATTGTTGTATATTCTAATATTTTAATACGATCGATCACATACACATATTTAATTGTAGATAATAATTTTGCAAGTCTCCAGACCATTTCCTTTGGCGGAGGATAAAATTACTAATTACACTATTTTACACATTTAAAGTAGCTTTCTTTTGAGTATTGATAAGAAATATTACAACAACAGGGCTCTTAATGCGACAAAGGAATTCTACAATTACAGCGTAACACAAACAAACTGAATTTGTCAAACAGAAAACAAATGTCCCATCCTAGCTACATCTTTGTAAAAAGTAAATCATTATACTTAATAACTTAATTCAGTGGTATGTGTAACAGACCGAGAAGATTCACTGGAATTATAGAGAATCGTTTGGAAGGACTTATCAAGTAGGGGATATCGTTGGTTGCTTGATAGATGTGGAGAACAGAACTTTGAGTGAGTTCCCAGTGTCCGTAATCAGTTTTTAATTAATTAATTTAGTTAATAAAATAGTAGTAGTGTACTTAGTATTTACCGAATTAATAGCTCTAATAATAATAATTAATGGGAAATTACGTGGATCTTATCTTTAGTTACAACCCTTAAAATTAGTATTTTCTTACTAGCGTCCCCCTCCTTGATGTCTGAATAGAATTTTTGAAGTACGTGAAACGTATAATTACAATCGATGTGCTTTCCCCTTGTCTCGGAAATCATTACGGTAGCCCTATTTCTCTCAGACGAAGAGAGAAACTATAAAAAATTCTCCAACATTCCTTATTACTATGAGCTTTGACATTTTATCTTGTATATCTCCATGTATAATTGTCGATGCTGCCTTTTCAATACCCCAATTAAATATGTACATAATTAACCAGTGTATATGAACTGTTTTCTCAGCATGAAAATTCCAAAAATTTGTTATGATATCCCTTTACTCTATGCACTACCAAACCTCAACTCTTAATCAACCAGTTCTGTTCTGTACTATACACTCTACTACCAGGTTTGATTATTTTATAATATATAACTGAAACATTTATAATTGAGTTCACATAGCACATGCACTAAATACATGCCTACCTCATTACTGACAGAATATGTAGCCACATATTTTGCCACAATTAAATCTACGGTGAAAGCCATAACATTTCTAATGATTCCTTTGTTAACGGATTTCTAAGTTAAAGGGTTATATAATAAAAGTTGCTTCTGGGAATCATTTTCTCTAATCAAAAGTCTATTTGATTATAACAAATTAAATGAGTAGAAAACCAATTCATTAAAGTTGTCTAAAGCACGGACAGGACAGAAAATGAAGATTGCCTGAGCTGACTTTCACTATTTTTCACCATTCACTTTCTCTGTGTCTACACTCGTATTTTGTGTCTAATTTATATTTCTGTCTTTGGCCTGTCTGTCACCCTTCTTCTTTTTGATCCGATCTGATTTGATCTCTCTCGCTTGCCCCCTTTGAAGGAAGAAAAATCGTACAGTGGTACTGCAGAGACTTACGGAAAGCAATGGCAGGAAGGAGATGTGATTGGAGTGTTACTTGATTTGATTGACAGGACAATCAGTAAGTTGTCTACATATGCACTGCATGTACTCTGCATTTGCATTCACAAAGACACACTTTATTTTTTATCTTCTGTCAATTCTATTTTGGAATGGAACTAGATTTTATCAATGTATGTTTTATACTCGTGTGCCATTTCTATTGTGCCCACTTGTTTGTCATGCAAATTTTGCTATTCTATTGTTGGAATGGAATTAATCTGTAATTTACATTTTGTTTTTCCATTGTCTCTGTCCTGTAACGAACTCGGAGGAAAACCTCCGAGTGATCCAATTTAGTGTTCCTGCATTCCACTTACATTTAGCCTTAGTGACCTAAACGAGCTTCACGTACAATAGATTCATTTCGTGACACCAGTAAATTCTAATAAAATTAAGAGTTATAACATAACGCTATACAGTCGTAGTAGTAGAGTCAGCTAGAGATTGGGACGTTTCATAGCCACTGCATGATTTGTATGCTTCTCTAGTTCCAAATTGGTTACGCTTCTTCTCCCTTGCTTGATGACATCTCCATTTGGCTCGACTAAATTCCTTATGCGTCAAGCCACACCAAACGACAATTTATTTCCCATCCTGTCTACGTAATAAATATACATAGAAACAGCTTCATAGCGTCTACCATTTTATCACATCCGGGAAAATAACCTTCCTACGAAATCTTGTCTCTACTCTGATCTTTGCTGATTGCCACTTTCAATGGTCTGTTAAGTTAATAGTTGATTCAGTTTGAATAATATTTTAATGATATCTCAATTTTAAATGGTAAATTCAAGAACGGATGTTATAAAATGGGCGTAAAAGACATAGTTGATAATGTAATTAAGGACTCAATTAATTTCAATATATATAGCATAGTTGTATGTATTTTCTAATTTGAATCACTAACAATAATAGGTAATGTACTTAGTTCTAACAATTTTCTTTGTGATACGTATTTGTTGCAAATAGTTGACTGTACATTCATATATAAATACACAATTACTATGTGGGATTATATTTAGCTTTCATGTAATTTGGCTATAGATCATTAGTAGCTAAATACCTCTAGCCTTGTTTTACCTAGAGGATTGATTCTAAAAATAACCTATCGTGTCAGGATTGACTATTAGACAAACAATCCACTTTTAATTGTAGCGGATAAGAGTCTTATAAGACTAGATAATAATTTTCGAAACTAACAAAACGTGTACAGTCAATTTTCATTGTTTATTTAGCATATTTTTTGTGATAATATTGTTTCTGTGTCATTGTGCACACTTAAAAGAAGTGTATAGCAAAGTAGTGGTTAACTAAGAACTAGCTGTAGCACGTAGAATTCGTATTGTGTAATAACATTAGAGTTGAGAGCTTATAATATCTGTACATGTACACATAGCAAGCAATGTAAGGATTTAGATGTTGGATAAGTTAGATATAAAATGCACAATGTACCATTTGATAGTGACTATTGGCACAATTCCAAACACCCAACAGGTTTCTCTCTGAATGGTGAGCTGCTTATGGATGCGATGGGAGGTGAGACTGCTTTCACGGATGTCGGAGGAGATGCCTTTGTGCCAGCCTGCACTTTAGGCATAGGGCAAAGAGCCAAACTTATCTTTGGCCATGATGTGAATGCTCTCAAGTTCTTCACTACCTGCGGCTTACAAGAGGGTTACGAGCCTTTCTGTGTGTAAGTCCAAGCTTAGAACTAAATTTAAAAATGAACCAAACACAGCAGACAACTTCTGTATATTATGTAGATGCTTTAATCTGAATAATGTTACTACTATTTGTCACTTTTATAAGAGAATGATTCCACTACTATGCAATGTGACAAAATCTCTCCTTCACTACATAAAATAATAATATTCCTAAGATTGTGATGCATAGTATCAATGTAATGTTACAATTAGCTTATAAAAATAGCTCATTAAATGAGTTATTACTAATGCGTGGGGTTATGAGTGGGCGTAAAAGACATCATTGCTCTTCCAAAGAAATTTACACCGATTTATATTCAATTACAGTAACATGAATCGACCTATGACTTTCTGGTATACAAAAGACCAGCCAATATTCGAGAACATGGATGACTCGGAGGACTCAAACATCGATGTGACAAGAATCCCTTCAGGCGGTGACACCCCTCCAAGCTTACGACTCAGCCATAAAACATTTGAGACGATGGAGAAAGCTAACTGGGAGTTCTTGAGACTTTCACTCCCTGTCATCTGTCAAGATGAATTTATAGAGTTAGTTTTCATTCCTACAATTTTATAGCAGGGCGATTATATAAAGCTCTTTGTTTCTTGTAAATCCACCACGTAATAAAAACTCCTTTGTTCCAGCAAAGTCAAGGCGCAAATGGTTGTAGTGGGATGAATGAAAGAAACAATATAGTTAATGTGGTTGATGACGTGCTGGGACTTAGATTTACTTAGTATCATGTGGCTTATTATTCTGTTCTTTCCCATTTCAATTGTCGAGTTGTTATATTTCCTGTTTTGTATTCTAGTGAGGATGAGAAAGTGCGTAGGTGGCAGGAAATTAGAATGCGTCAGCACAGACTCAGAGCTACAGCTGGCTACCGCAGTAATAATTTGGAACAATCAATGCTCAAGTCTGGTTTCACCATGAATGACATTAAAGGTGACATTTCCAGTCTTATGTATTTTACATTTATGGCATGAGTTCATTAAATATTAAGAAAATTGTTTACGGTCCTCCATGAAGAATGCAAGCTGAAACTTCCTTTTCTTCCAGCTATTCGTAGCTGGACATAAACCCTGGTTTCTTTGCTTTGCTGCAGTCACTGAAAGTGCTTTGTGTTTTCTTCTGCTTACTTAGAGACTACATTCTTACTGCATATTCAGTCTTGATGTAGAGATGGAAATGTATTATGTCCGTATATTGGTGCAATGTTAGGCACAGTGGTGATACTGTAAATATTTATGTCAGGGAAGGCTTTTTAATAATTTTGTGAGGAAGATGTTTTTCACGTGAGTGGAGCATTAAACATTAATGATTTTCATGTATGAATGTACAGATCTGCAGAGAGGTTATTCGGAGGATGGAGTGGAAACGGAAGGAGTCACACAATCCGGCAGGAAAGGGAAGAAAGGTGTGAAATCACCTCCAGCGAAACCTCCAAGATCTGGAGCATCAGATAGAGCTGGAGAATATGATGAATCTGAAATGGATCCTTTAGGCATACCTAGAGCTTCCAGCGAACTTGCTTTGGACCGGAGTAGAAAAGATCAGCTATCTCCGGATCCTGAATCTAAAGATGGAAAAAAGAAAGAACGTGGAAAATCTCCTTTCAGGTTTGAAATTTTCCTGTTCATACCAGAATTTAATTTAGACTTTCCTACCTACTTCATTGTTTTCTCAGTTCGTTCTGGCTTATAGTTTCACCTTTGCCATTTTCGAAATTTTATTTCTGTGTTCTTTGTTCCGATGCTACTATACTAGTAAAAAAATTGATTGAGACAGATCCTTAGATAAAATTGAAGAATGTTAAGCTTCCTATGCAATCAACCATGCCTCTAGCAAAAGGATTTTCTTTTAACAGGAAAATTAATTGTAAACTAATCTTTACTTTAATCTACCAAGGCAAGGAGAACCAAATAGTTAATATCCACTTGTCTGTGGTTCTCAATCCCAATAACCCCCAATCACATATATGCGTATTCCTTTCTAAACTCATCTTGCAAAAGCCTTTTGCGAATATATTTCTTAAACGTCTTTGGCAGAAAATTTGAGAATAAAGTGGCATTAATAATATCTAGATTAAAAATGGATAAAATGTAGCCGACAGTACCTGTAATTTAATTTGGCTACTTATGAAATGAAAGGCTGTAGGCAGGTTATTATTTCCAGTTACCTGTCCTGGCATTATTGGCTTTTTAATTTTGTTTTCCATAATTATTCTGCACCTGTATATATCAATGCGTAGTATAAGCATATCCCTTCCTTCTTTCCATACCTAACCCTACATATAATGAAATGCGAATTAAGACCATGCATACCCTTACTAATTCGAATTGTCAGCTTTAAATTAACTAATTACTCTAACCTGTTACCAGTATGTATTCCATTGATGAACTAACAGAAGTTGGAATGGTCTACGCTACTCGGTAAGCTTTTGCTTTCATTTGTCGTTTCATTAACTTCTATTAATATTATAGCATTTTAGATTAATAGTATTCCAATGGGTCCTACTTCCATTTCACCTGACATACCTATCTGCCCGGGTTATATCTCAGCACATTTTTTTCCACAGTACATCATTAGGGTATTTCGCGTGGTACATCTAGGATACAGATTCATTATCCTACTGTACAGTTTTCCTCTAGAGGAAGTGTGCCACGAAAGCATTCTTAAAAATTGGCTAGGATGTAAGATGTAACTAGCTATTTCCTAGAACCCGAACCGCAAATGGTGTGCTAGAAAGGTATGCAGGGATATAACCCAGATCATATCTCTGAACTGAATTTAAACTTGCACACGACCCACCTAATGCAAAGAAGTTCCCTTCTTTAACCTATTTCCTTTCCATTCCGCTTTAGAACGAAACATAAATTTTTCTTTCGCGATAAATCAAGGTGACCGTCAAGACACTTGTCATTTGTCGAGAGTTTGGTTTTCTTGCTTTGGAAATCTAAACTTGATACTTTTTTCCTTTAATTTACTACTCTGCACTTTTCAGCTCTACATGTAATGTGTGAATGAAAATTACTCTGTACATTATTCATGACCTTGAATTCATTTCGCTCCATAATGGCAATTCCCTTCCTAAATCTTTCCACATTGTACAAATCGCCATATTTTCGAAAAATATTTATCTATGTTCTAATTAATTTGCTATTAGTAGATAAAATAAACTTATGGTAATTATTATGCACGAATAGGTTCTTTTCGCGAGGGAAAAAAGAAGAGCAGACAGAAGGGAAGACACGATCTTCGCGCACACCTGAACCAGATCCATCAGACAAGAATCAATTAGGTGTTCGAAGTGCAGCAGTACGTTTATCTCAGGTATAATCTTTGAATTCGTTAGAAATATGTGGTAAATATATAGTTGTGGTCTATATTTTATTATTTTTAATAATACCAGTACCAGTTTAAGTGAAAAGTGCTGTTGGCTGTTTGGATAGTTGGGATTCTAAAGTGTAAATAAGGGAAAGTCAATTTGTAGATTTAGTAACTTTTCCTTTTACACAGATTGCAGTCGTTGGTCACAAAAAAAACGGTGTAAATCTAGTAGTAGATACAACTTCTGTAGTGTGTGCAAGTGTATATATAATGACGAGATTTGAGATTAGATATCCGAGTCGAGGTCGAGTATATAAAATGTAGAGAGAAAGTAACGTTGGTGAAATTTGTACTTTCAGAGTAATCTGAAGATTGTACCTCCAGCAGTTCCAGAGAGAGCAGGAAAAGGATCGCCTGGGATCCAGCAAAAAGGAATGGGCGGTTCTATGGATGAAGCTGAAGTTGAAGAAGAGATTTTCGATGCTGAGTGTCTCAACTTGATAAACGAGTACTTTTATGGTGTCCGTATTTTCCCCGGTCAGGATCCCAGCCATGTATTTGCGGGATGGGTTACGACTCAATATCACACTCACAGTGGAACTTTCTCTCAGGATAAAGTGAGAAAGGCTACAATTGCTGGCATAGACGAGTTTGACAGTGAAGTAGAAAAGTAAGTAATTCTACGTCTACCTTCTGACAAACTACAGATAACGCGTGATATGCTGCATGCAGAATAGACTTCTTTCAATAGGTGTAAGGAAAGTGCCACTCTAATTGTACTAGGCATTTCTGCCTGACACACTAACCCAAGTAAAGAGATAGGCAGTGGGTGGCTACTATGCTGCTACTATATACATTGGCGAAGAAGTGCCAAGTGCCGCAAATAATAAACAACGTTAAAATAGGTCTCCCATCTTCTTCCATCCACTTACTCCTCTCTCTTTTACAGTTTACTAAGTGTAGCGTAAATACTTTCCCTAATATCTATTCAATTCTGTTAAAAGCATAAAGTCAGTCACTGTTATTAATTAAATTTCGTCCTGCCCTGCATTACAAATACATTCAGGTACGTAGCGTAGGCGAGTCTCTCGCTTAGCTAAATTTCAAACTGAGTCAACTAGACAAAATGCCAAAAGGGTTTCCATCCAATTTATTGTTAGTATGCGAGATAGACAGTTATTGTTTCGCCTGGGTTTTATTATGCAGTCAGCGTAGGTAACTAGCTTCCCTCCACACTATTCTAACTCTACCTTATACCTTATTTCACCCAGTTATGTTCTTTGCTAATAATATTCAATGCGTCATAGTGAGGTTGTTAATGCAGATGCAGATATAGAATGTGCCATGAGAAAGGGATTTGCAATTTTGAACGATTACTACAATTTTGTTAATTATTTGTAGAACCAAAAACGTCATCGTTTTGGGCACAAATCTTCCGTCACGATTCCTTTACTGAAACAAATAATAATAATTTACTACATATGTAAAGCAGTTTTGGCAATTAACGGGTTTCTTAATATCGTTCATTCCATACCCCTATGTGTTAATTTTAACACTTGAAGCAGCACCAAAAACTTTTTGACTTGTAACGTATAAAGGGAAATTGTTTTAATATGTTGATGCTGGTATCTTGGTAGGCATCCTAGCTTTGGTGTAATTAGCGAGCATTGTAGAAACACTAATTGTATTTACCTGGTAGCTAGAAAGATGATTCATCTCATTATTTTTCCTTTTCCAGGGAATTAAACCCCATTGTACGAGATTAGCTCTAGCTTGATAATGAAAGTATAGGCATTAAAACGTAATTTATAGTTTCCAAACAAGGAGATTATTAAATCTGTCTGTCCTTGAGTAAAATTGCCTTTTATAACTAATAATAACATTGTAGACCTTCCTGGTGTGCATTAGCTTTTGTATCGACGCTATCGATTTCAGCAGCACCCCAACCAACATCTATTTCTACGAAAAATGGAGAGTGAATTTGTCTACTACAAGAGTGTAGTATATATATCGACAGTACGTAATTCTATATTAAATCTTACAGTGTTGAAAGAAATAGTTGCTACATGATTCGTGCAGATGAACTATTCAACCAAGTTACTCAAGACGCGTCTGGAAAAGGAGCTTCCCAAGGAATGTTTATCGGCTGCTTTGTAGACTCCGCCACAGGCTACATCACATTCACTTGCGAGGGAAAACCAACGAAATATACCTACAAGGTAAACCAATTAAATGTCTTAATAACTTTCCATTTTTATACTACTTCATGGGATACATATATAAGATTAATATTGTTGCTCTATATAAACTACAAACTTTTCCTCCAAGGTTGGGTGTGCGTTTAGGTTAGAACTTCCATTATATCGCGATTACTAGCAAACATTTAGAAGCTGTACTATTTGCTTTCGTTCTGAGAGAAAGTTTTCTTTCTCTGCTCGAAACTTTTTTATTCTTTAGTAGTTTTCTAAACTTTTATCTAAATAAGAGAAAAGTTATTCGCTACACAGCACAGAATAGAAATTATTAGTCCTATCTTTTACCTTTTAATTATAAGAACTAACCAACGCATATTTAAGGCGTAGTTTATAGTATGCATAATTAGAGAACAAACTTTTAGGGTTAAGTGACCTAGTAGAGACGCCTACATTAACTCTGATTTCATAGCAGGCTGTCAGACAGATAAAGACGCTACAAGTATGCTAATTAATTGAAGTATATGCCGAGACTTTGAGTTCATGAATGTCGAACGAACTGTGCGCATAGATATAGCTCCCTACTTAGTTTATATTCAATCATGCAGAGCATTTTTTTTAAATATAAGCGATACAATATTGTTCTTCATATTGGGAATTATTATTATCTTTGCAGATGGAACCAGGAACAAAATTGTTCCCTGCCGTGTTTGTTGAAGCAACGAGCAAAGACATGCTACAATTTGAACTGGGGCGAACTCCGACTACTCTTCCCCTTTCAGCCGCAGTGCTCCTGAACTCAGGAAAGCATCTCGCTCCTCAAGTAACTTTAGAACATTTACATAAATATTTGCCCACTATTTGCATTTTACTTACATGAATATACTTAAAAATATATCATGGAAATACGTTCTTCATTCTTGTTTCATCTGTAGTATTATAAATACAACAGCAAAAATGTTTGAGGATCACACGAAATAGGGCTTCTCCCAATATTTTACCATTATTCGCATGCTTTAGCAGGGGAACTCAAAGTATGTGTATGCAAAAACCTGCATCAATGCATGCAACCAAGACTGTCAAATAGTCACTTTATCATTTTGCCCGTGTATATTGACAATTTCATCTCTGTTATGAATGCAAATACCCAAATTCCAACCTGCCTTTTCAGAATGTAATGTATCAATAGTATCTATATGAAGTACCTGATACTCTTTAAATATTATATATTTCAGACATTTTTTAGTATCTCTCGAATTTAAACCCAGTTTCATCGTTTTGTTAGAAATCTAATAAACATAAGATCCCCTAGATATCATATAAATCATTGAAGATTAAATGCAAGAAAGCCATTCAAGGTGTGTACAACACAATGCATTGCAGGTATATATTGAGCAGTTTCTGTATTAATGCAAGAACTGTAAGCTCATGCATTAATCTTCATAAAACTTTTTGCAGTAAAATATTCTGTACCTTGCGAACTGTAACAAAAAAGCTGGTGCAGTTGCACAAGTAATCCCACATTTTTACATTAGGATAAAGTGCTAAATAAATGTGTGCCACGTTTCTTGCCTTTTCTTCTCTGTACAATGACAGGAGACAGGAAAAGTCAATCAAAGAAAAGCCCAAGATTACAATCAATTTGTGTTTAAGTGCATTTGCAAAATTGGGAACATGGGTATTCACTACGTAGTGTAGTAGTTCTTGAATTCTGAAGCAATATTTTGTACCATATGTATTCCATTGCAGTTTCCTCCGCGTCTGAAAGTGCAATTCTTGCAACCACACCAATGGGCTCGTGTGCCAAACTCTTATCTGAAGATTCACGCTCTAAAACTGTCTGACCTCAGAGGTTGGAGTACTTTATGCGAAGACTCTGTCTCCATGCTGGCCCTACACATTCCCGAAGAGGATCGATGCATCGACATTCTAGAGCTTATAGAAATGGAGAGGCTCCTGAGGTACTTCTCTTCACAATCATAATACTCTCAAGACCTTTCTATTCATAAACCTACTTAATATTATGACTATGAGTCCCTACTTTCCATTTCTATTGTGCGGCTTTTGTAGTCATACCGAGCAATAATACATATAATATGACAGCCAAAGGAAAGCCATCACCATTGAGCACAATAGGTGCTCAGACTAATAGATAGAACAGATAGAAGGCAATGTGGTTAGCAGAGGTGAAGGAATTTATGGACGTCCCTGAGCATTACTATGCTAAGCTAGTATTAAAATTCATTGTCACTCGATAACTTGATGCGAACTTTATAACAATGTGTCTCTTTATATTTAAAATACAACCCTTATGCGTGCTGCCCACATTTTATTTATGTAACATTAGTGCAGAAATGCTCTTTTCATTGAAATTTTACTGAATTATTCAATTGACCAGTACTTTGGATAATAGCAAAATTATCACGATACTATAAAGTACTCAAAACGTAAAATACGTATTAGGATGAATAATGGATTAGAAAATATTTTAGTTTTCACAGAGATAAATATTAATTTCTTGTTTCCTCGTTGATTTTTTTGGTAATAGTTTAAAATTACATAGTAAATAGAGGATACTGTAGTTTAAGTTCTCCATGCATTACTAGCACTATATGTAGGTATGTAGAGTAGAGCAGTTGCAAAATTAATTGTGACAATTTGTTCACATAAAGGTTCATTAGTTAGTTCGTGATTCTTAAGAGAATAAATCAGTTCATCATAGCATGATTATAGTCACAATAATATGTCTAGGGGCTAGTGCTATGAAACATAATATTTAATGTAAATTACTTATTGTTATGTTATAACCTTAACTTATCAAAGCAGTGAAAAGTAACGGTATGCTAATGAAAACTTATTTGATCTTTTACAGCTTCCACTACCACACATTGATTTTGTACGCAGCTCTCTGTTACCAGTCCAATTTCCGTGCAGCTCATACTCTTTGTTCATATGTTGACCAAAAGCAACTTTTATATGCTATTCAAGAAGAATATATGTCAGGACCCTTGCGACGAGGCTTCTACGATTTGCTCATTGCATTGCATTTGGAGTCTTTTGCAACAACAATGTATGTCTTACTGAGTCTATGCCATAACCATTATTACAGCTCTAAATTATTACAAATTACACACATGCAATTCACAACCCAAATATTTGCAGACTTAATTTTGTTCACAGCATGTGCATATGATCAACTTAAAGGCTAAAATACATAGAGTTGGGACTTACTAATAATTATTACATGTGTTGTACATATGGGGTTACATTTATTAATGTTACTGAAAATGTTTTCTTTTTTCTAGGGAGGTTTGTAAGAACGAATTTATCATCCCATTGAGCCCTAACCTAAAGGAAATGTACGAGGAGTCGGCTGCGCGACACAGTTTGAGATCTGTAACTACTGTCTCCATTCGCCCTCAAATGACCATGACACCCATTGAGTAAGTTACCCCTGAAATATATCTGTTTTCTGCAGAATTGTAATAATATAGTACCTAGTCGATATTAAGTTTTCGAAACTCAACTTCCTAGGAAAGTCTAAGGAATCCTAGAACTGACGGTAATAAAACATAATTAACTCTCTTCATAAAGGCTTCAGGGTATCTGATGAAAGAATATAAATCAGAGGTGAAAAATGACAGTTTCAAGTTATTTCAGCCAGCACTGTCAGTTTAACAGTCTTTTAGAATGACCCCCTGCCCTACTCCTAAGAAAACTCCTAAGGTAGACAAGTATGTGTGTAATTCCACCAGTTTCGCCGTGTTATACCTAATGCAGACAGTCAAACTTAATCTGCCAGTCTACATCGAAATAGCACCTCCCAATTGCGCTTTTAGCATACGAAAAATATTTTTGGAGAAACCATATATGAATGAAAAAATGTACTGCAATATTTTTCAAACTAATCGTGTAGTATCTATTCGTGAGAAAAAAATGCTGCAGCTCTAGTACTTACTTGCGCAATATCCAGTTAATACTTATTTTGACGTGCTTTCCATTTTCAGGGACAAAGTTGAGAATTTGAAGTTACTAAGCAGTCCGTACTTTCCATTGGAAGTCGTTCGAGATTTTGTTATCCAAGCTCTTGAAGATTCTGTGCGCACTAACCAAGTGCATAATCGAGATCCGATTGGAGGAAGCAATGAAAACTCATTTGTGTAATGCTTTATTGCTTTAAGAAATTAATTATGGATATTACTTGAGTAGATTCTTAAATAATAGTATTATGTGCCCTAAATACAAGCGCTTATTTTTCTATAGGATAACACTGTAGTTTTATCCCTCTAAAAGGCTAGTAATGATCTTATTGTTACTTCCTCAGGCCATTACTAAGATTGATTGATAAATTACTGCTCGTTGGAGTTATCCAAGATGAAGACTTAGAGAGACTTTTGATTATGATTGATCCGGCTACATGGGATCCCGACAGAGTAAAAGGTTAGAATTATTTACAGGGACTATTGCTATTATCAATCTTTTGAATTGATGGCTTCATTGTGTGATAGGTATGAAAGGCTATTAAGGCCTACTACTAATGTCGTAAAAACTCAAAATCGATTTAATTTATTTGTAGCTGACATTTTCTTCTTCCAACGGTTTCCCGTTGAAGAAGACGACGAGGATCATCGTAAAGGTTTACTTCAAATGGAATTAGCCGAGGGAGTAAAGCTTGAAATGTGTTATGTACTTCACCATTTATGTGATATCCAATTGCG
>JAAAYG020027168.1:12796-27118 GCA_009936455.2 Tomocerus minor | reverse complement strand
ATTGTTGACGGAAAAATGTTAATTAATAATAATAATAATAATTTATATTTGTTTTATTTATTACAGAGAAAATTTGCTGGAGAAAATCGCAGTTTACTTATCAAGAACTGGGTTACAATCTAACTCGGATCTTGTAGAAAAAGGGTATCCTGATTTGGGATGGGATCCAGTTGAAGGGGAAAGATACTTGGATTTCTTGAGATACTGTGTTTGGATCAGTGGTGAAAGTGTGGAAGAAAATGCCAATCTTGTTATCAGATTACTCATTCGACGGCCCGAATGCTTGGGTCCCGCATTGCGAGGGGAAGGAGACGGTCTATTACAGGCTATCATCGATGCCAACAAAGTAATTAATTTCGGTTAAAATTGTGTTTGGTTATGCAATAGTCTGGTCCTTTTCATGCAAATGTACTTTTATGTAACTAAACTTTGTGGTACCGTGTGGTACAAATCTGTATCTACCGAAGCATGTTGATTTATTACCACTTCCTGTAGATCCAGGAAACTAGATTTTATTGTATAAAACATTAATACCTAGTACATACTTAATCTTCAAATAATATTTTTCTTTTAGATGTCTGACAGACTTGCTGCTCGGGATAGTGGGCGCCTGGAAGGTGCGGCTATTGACCATCCAGTACCGGAATCTGAGGACGATGAAGATTACATTGATACAGGAGCTGCAATTTTGTCATTCTACTGCACCCTGGTAGATATATTAGGACGTTGTGCTCCAGACTCAACAGTAATTGCACAGGTATATGACGGAAACGTTTTTCTGCCGACCGTGTCATATTTCATGCCACATCTATTTGAAAGACGATAATATTATACTATTTTTAAATCTGATATAATAAACAATAGTTTTGTAGGTTTATATTATATTATGAATTAATTATACGTGTAGTATTGCCCAATCAAGTTGAAACCTTTTTTGTTTGGGTCGGATTGATTTTTATTATGGTTTTATCTGCGTTTCAGGGCAAAAATGAGTCTTTAAGAGCGCGTGCTATTTTGCGATCTTTGGTACCACTTGAAGATTTACAAGGGGCTCTTAGCCTTCGATTCACGCTCCAAAATATGCAGCCTCCTGGAGAACCTCATAAAAGGGATATGCCCCCAGGTAACTACTCGTCTAATTAAAAGAAATATCGTACATGTTTTCAGTGGGATAGAATTCTGAACACTTGTGTCATTTTTGACTGCTAGGTTTGGTTCCCAATCACAAGCAGAGTATCGTTTTATTCTTGGAGAGAGTATACGGTATTGAAGAAAGAGACCTGTTCTTCCGACTGTTAGAAGACGCTTTCTTACCAGATCTTCGGGCTGCTACAATGTTAGATAAGGTGAGTTTTATAGTTTACAGAAAAAGAAATCATATTTAGTATATCATGTTAGCTACGATAATGGTTGTAATATAATCATTTCTCGTTTTGTAACATTGCAGAAAGACGGAGGAGATTCTGAGATGGGATTGGCATTAAATAGGTACATCGGAAATTCCATTTTGCCACTGCTGATTTCCCATTCTAGATTTTACGCTGAAGCTGATAATTATGCAAGTCTTTTGGACGCTACTCTTCACACTGTCTACCGTCTTTCAAAGAACAAAATGCTAACCAAAGGCCAACGTGAAGCCGTTTCTGATTTCCTTGTTGCTTTGACCAGGTAATTTGAGTTCAAACGTTTGAGAATGAACCTTTTCCAAATTATAACTTGCAATGAGTAGCTAATATAACTAGCTAAAAAATAATTCTAATTTTCAGAGAAATGCAGCCAAATATGCTGTTAAAACTGCTGCGTAAGCTTACCGTGGATGTATCTCAATTGTCAGAATACACAACAGTAGCATTGAGGGTATTTTATCCAAATTACATATGACATTTAGCTCAACTCATATATATAGTATAGTATATATGATATATTTACTATATGTATGGCTCGGCTATTTAATAGATGTCGACAGATAATTGTATATTTGCTATTTACTGTAGTTGCTGACGTTGCACTATGAAAGATGTGGAAAATATTATGGATCTACTGGAGGACAAGGTGCATATGGAACTTCAAGTGAAGAAGAAAAACGACTAACTATGATGCTCTTCAGTAACATTTTTGAGTCTCTGGCCAAAATGGATTACGATCCAGACCTTTTCGGAAAAGCTTTGCCTTGTTTAAGTGCCATTGGTTGTGCTCTTCCACCGGACTACAGCTTGTCTAGTGCTATGGATGGAGAGTTGTTCAGAAGTACATCCGGGGAAGGCGACGGCCCTTATAATCCAGAACCAATTCAAACCGCTGAGTGAGACTCCCTATAACTAATTATATGCTACCGGCACCAATTTAGCGAATGTTTATATACTAATTTGATTTACCCCTTTACATAGAGTACAAATAACGGCGGATACTAATAACTTAATAGTAAAGTTTTCGGAACATTATCACGATGCCTGGGCTAGTAGAAAGTTTGAAAACGGTTGGAAGCATGGTGAACCATATTCATGGGCTGAAAAAATTCATCCCCGACTTAGGCCTTACAGCAAGCTTTCTGAATATGTAATTCTTCATGATAACTATAATTGTGTCTTCCTGAATACATATATATATTTAATATGGATAACGAGTCATCAAAATGTTGTAAACAGTATATGTGAATTTTGAACAGGAAAAAGAGCGTTATAAAGAACCTATCAGAGATGCTTTGAAAGCCCTGTTAGCTTTGAATTGGGTCTGCGAGCAAGGGGACTCGGAAGCAGGCAGAGGAGGTGGAAGACGCTCATCGAAAGCCAGTGTGGTAAGTTTTATAGCAAAAAACTTTAAATGTAAAAGAATTTATTTGACTATTTTAAGTTTTTGGCTTTTTAGCATGGGGACCAGGGCAGCTACAATCCTCACCCTGTTGATATGGCCAATTTGACTCTCAGTCGAGAAATGCAAAACATGGCGGAACGTCTGTCTGAAAATGCTCATGATATTTGGGCGCAGAAGAAAAAAGAAGAAATTGAAACTAATTGTTAGTGAATGGAACATTCTACTTTAAAATAATTGGTAGTAATCGAATGCTGTAATAATAAAACATATTTGTTGCAGATGGTTGTCCTCATCCTCAATTGGTTCCCTACGATCTTCTCACTGATAAGGAGAAAAAGAAGGACAGAGAGCGATGTCAAGAGCTGTTAAAATATATTCAGTTCCAAGGCTACAAACTTTACCGTGCCAAGACCCAAGGGGAAAACTTAGACGTAAGTGGCACTGCAGCAGCAGCTGCATTAGAGCGCCGATTTGCATACAGTCTATTGGAGAAGCTGTTGCATTATTTGGACATTTCTTCCGTCAACATGAAATCTCAAGTTCCATCCATGAACTACAGCCGCAGAAGTGGATTTAAGGACACAACTCGAGACGTGAAATTCTTTTCCAAGGTATTCTAGAATATTGGTTTGCATTTTATGACCGTTTATTATGAAAATGTCAAATAAAATAACATGGAAATATTTATTTATATTTTAATGCTATTTTAAACGTATAGGTTGTCTTGCCCCTCATGGAAAAATATTTCAGCACACAGAGAAACTATTTTATAGCTATCGCTACTGCTAGTAACACCAGTGGCGCAGCCTCGCTAAAGGAAAAAGAAATGGTCGCAACGTAAGTTGTCATTTATGTAAATGTCATTGTCTATTTACAGGTACTCCTAAAAATCTTAAGTGTCCCGTTTTTTAAATCATAATGTTCACACTTGTATTTTGTAGGCTTTTCTGTCGGTTGGCTTCTCTCATACGATCCAAGTATACGGCCTTTGGAAGTGAAGTTAAAATCACCGTTCGCGTCTTACAAGTCCTTGTAAAAGCATTTGATGCCAAGTAATCATTTATAAAGCTCATTATTATGCCTTTGACACCTGCGTTGTTGTGTGGTGCAGGTTAAATTGCAGTAAAAGTTTGCTTTTGATAAGCTGTTAATGTCCAATATTTTAGGTCGATTACAAAATCCTGCCCAGATTTTATTCGGTCGTCTATGTTAACCTTCTTTAATAACGCAGCTGAAGATTTGGGCCATACAATTAGTAATCTTCAAGGCGGAAGATATCCATATCTGAGAGGAACTCACTTAAAAACGTCGACGTCTCTGAATTATATACACATTGTGATTCTTCCCATATTAACTGCATTATTTGATCATCTCGCTTGTTATGACTATGGAAGTGACCTTATTTGTAAGCACACAATCTTTACACATTTACATAATGTAACAGGAATTTTTCATTAATTGATCTGTTTCAATCGTGGAACGGTGAAGCTGAAGTGTGTTTTCTGTATTTAATATAAATTTTGAACTTTTAAACAGTGAATGATTTGCAAGTTGCGTCATACCGAATGCTGAGCAGTCTCTATTCTTTGGGAACTGACACAACTTTGTCAAAAAATAGAAAGTATATGAAGATTGAGATTGAACGGTACCGTCCAGCCGTTGGAAGCTGTTTGGGTGCATTCGCTTCAACTTTCCCCATCGCTTTCCTCGAGCCTAATTTGAATAAAAACAACCCACATTCACTGCACCATAATCCCAACGCATCTATGCAGGCTCAAGGTATTGGCATGAAATAATCAATTATTTAGTTTTTGGAAATGCTAGCCTATTTAAATTATATAATGTATAATTTTTTAGATGTCATGTCCCGACTGGGAGCCAGTTTCCCTACTTTAGATAAAATTATTCAGGAGGTGGAGACTTTCGTAGAATCTGGCAAAACATACAACGATGTTCCACATATCATTGATATTACGCTACCAATGCTTTGTTCATACCTTCCATTTTGGTGGGCTCAAGGGCCCGACAACAGCAAGGATATTGCTCCTGAGTAAGAAACTGCTTAATTAGTTAATGTTTTCTGATTTAAGTGGGCATTTAGTTATTTCTACAGTAAAGCTTGTCAAACTACATATTATTTTGATTGAAAATATTCCGTTCGCAGCGCCCATGTAAGTCTTGTCACCAGTGAACATATGAACAGACTGCTGAAAAACGTTTTGAACTTGATCAAAAATAACGTCGGGGACGAAAATGCTCCATGGATGACAAGAATAGCAGCTTATACCCAGCAAATCATCATAAATTCTTCTGAAGATCTTCTTAATGATCCTGTACTTCCCCTGGCCGAGAAACTTCGTAAACGCACGGAAAATATGTATCACAAAGAAGACTCCGTGCGTGGATTCCTTAAATCGGGTACAGATGATACATCTCAGATTGAAGGGCAAATTCAAGAAGAATGGCAGCTTTTGGTTAGGGATATTTACGCATTTTATCCTCTATTGATCAAATACGTTGACTTGCAAAGAAACAATTGGTTGAAAAACAACACTGTCGAGGCTGAACATCTTTACAACTGTGTGGCCGAAATATTCAATTTGTGGTCCAAATCCGAAGTATGTAAAATGCCATAAAAGGGTTATTGAGTTATTGACAGAAGATTTAAGAATTTTTGTAAAATATTTGAATGTATTTTTTGTTTTAGTTCTTTAAACGTGAGGAGACAAACTTCATATCAGCGAATGAAATCGACAATATGGCACTTATCATGCCCACTTCATCCAGGAGAAATGCTGTTGATACAACCAATGTACAGAGCGGAGGAAAGGTAATCGATTACCTTAAAATTATATAAATTGTAATTGTATTCTTGCCTATGATTACGATTAAGTCAACATTAATGTATTAATGTTTTAACAGATCAAGAAAAAGAAGAACAGAGACAAAAAGCGTGATAAAGACAAAGAACTAGCGTCCAGTTTAATGGTTGCTTGTTTGAAACGTCTACTACCTGTAGGATTAAATCTTTTTGCTGGTAGAGAACAAGAACTTGTACAACATTGTAAAGATCGTTTCCTGAAGAAAATGCAAGAACACGAAGTACTAGATTTCGCCAGAACGCAGCTCACACTTCCTGATAAATTCGACCCGTCAGACGCTATGTCGTGGCAGCATCACCTCTACTCCAAACTGGGGAAGAAACCTCCAGCGGAAGAGACTGAAGAACAAAAGAAAATGAATTCCAATGTCAATAAGCAGCAACTGTTTGACGAACTCGTCGAACGTATTGTAGCTATGGCTAAAGTACTGTACGGTTTGCACATGGTACGTACCTGTCTCTCACAATTGTCACTAGTATTTACCATGCAGCCTATTTATGTGTCGGCAATTTTAATATTTCTTTGATTTTAAAAGTTTGAAATGCCATCAGAGACTACAGTAGAAAGCGTTTAGGTTCAGTTGCCATTGTTGTTATTAAAATCTCACAATATAGTCAACTCATGTATTTATGTCGTAGCCAATTCGTAAAATTCAATTTATTTAATTGACCAACCGGAGGGATTACATCTTTTCAAAAAATATACGAAATATTTGCAATTTTATTCCTCAGGACCCGTCAAGATGATGATATAAAGTTTAAAAACAATTTCAAATTAAACCGCACCCAATTGTCTACGACATACATAATGGGTTTCGAACCATTCACATGTAAAGTGTGACGCACCATACGATATATTTGTTGGATGAGTGTTTTCTAGTTTTTCAATTTAGTCTTTAGTTGTAAATATTGTTTAACTTTTATTTAATTACTATTTCTACACTGTGTACCCATTGTATCTTTATGTTGTTAAGTTCACTCTTGGTTCACTTAAATAATTTCCTACCTTTATTCTTCTATACCTTCCCACGACCTTCTCACTTTCACCTCCCTACCTGATATTTTGTTTACAATAGTAAATTTGTAATTAGTTATGTTGATGTATGATTTCTAAAATTGCGTCCACATTATTATTGTTTACTTATGCATTGTTAGATTGACCACCCTCAGCAGCAACTAAAGGGTGCTTATCGTTCCGTGGTTACAGTTGGCAGAAAAAAGGCTGTCATTGCCTGCTTCCGACATACCCCTATACATGCTATGCGAAGGTATACAATTCGTCACCCGCTGACGTGTTTTATATTTCAGTTTTCTTCCTTGTCTCATTAATTGTGTATTCGTTTTAGTTACCCCCATTTGTGCGATTGATTGTTTTTTGTTGTGGAAATTGGCAAATTAACACACATTTACGTGTCCCTCTAATCTGTCACTTAGCATATAAGTCATTTGGCATGCCATCTCACCCCAAATGGAACCCGCACTCTTCACAATAATATTCCAGCAGATCTGTTTACATGTACATAGGTGTTGATTGGGTTAGGCTAGCTTAAATGGGATCGATGAATTATGTGTTATTGTTACGACTGAGTATTTGTCTAAACGTTTATCTGAGAACGAGTGAGATTTTTACACGAGCACAAATGATCTTTAATTAAACTATGCAATGCACAATGATGAGTGACTCCCAAAGAATCAAATGGCTCCTTTACTGTAAAGCCAACTGGAGATTAAGAATATATTTTTAGAGCGATTGTGCAGCACTGAACAAAGCTTGCTCCGTATAAATGCATTTATGAAAACTTAAACGGAAATGACTAACCTTTAGTGCATGTTGAACTTTGAACTACTATTGTACATGTACACCCAGGCTTCTCTTCCTTCGAGAGCTCGTAGTGGTTGGCGCAGACTTCTATCGGTCGCTCGTAAAAAGGCTGCTCTTGCCTGTTTGATGAGTGTGCCATTCTACACACTGAAAAGGTAACTACCTACTACTAATAACCCCTCCGATGCTACTACTAAACTTAAATGAATGAATATAATAGTTCTCTCATTAACGTTCGCTTTCTTCCAAAGTTTTTATTACTGATTTATTAAGAATTTCAATGTTGTCTGTGTTTGTTTTTCTTGTACTGCAATGTACTAACTCTATTTATGTGGAATAATCAACTGATCTGATTTTAAAACCTACCAACGGGTTGGTATGTTCTGATTGGAATCAGAAAAGTTCCTGTTTATGTTTCAGATAAGGATCGGAAATTAATTGTACTCTTCTGTCTTAGGCATCGCGGCATAAATCTCTTTTTGAGGGTCTATCGAGATTTGTGGCTAACGGAAGAAAATGTCGGCCAGGAAGTCATGATAGAACACTTAACGGTAATACAGTAATCGGCGATGATTAAAATTTTTATCTGACCAAATTCAATAACTTTTTTTGACTTGTCTGATTTGCTGCTCCTTAGCAAACATTCGAAGAGGCTGAACTGAAAAAGAAAGACGAGGAGGAAGAAGAAGGAAAGCCCGATCCTTTGACCCAACTTGTGACGACATTCTGTCGGGGAGCTATGACAGAAAGAAGTGGTGCTCAACAAGAGGATCCTCTTTACATGTCTTATGCTGATGTGATGGCCAAATCAAATGGAGAAGAAGAAGAGGAAGGCGGGGATGAAGAAGGCGGTGAGGAAGGAGGAGAAGAAGGAGGAACCTCCATTCATGTAAGAACTTTTAAATTATAAAACATATGCCATATGAATTTATGAGATCATAAAAGCCATTTTGAGGTGGTAATATCTTATCTAAATCTTACATGCAGCGTGAAACAAATACGATGGACAAATTAATGGTATATGTTATTTGATGCGGATTGTCTTCAGATACATTTTATCCTTGAATTTTCTTTAACTGATTTTCTAATTATAAAAGCTAAGTGATTTTGTAAATTTTTTAGGAACAAGAAATGGAGAAACAAAAGCTTCTGTTCCATCAAGCAAGACTGGCGAATAGAGGTGTAGCTGAAATGGTCCTTCTTTATATATCTGCTTGTAAAGGAGTGCCGTCAGATATGGTGATGAAAACTCTCGAACTTGGGATCTCAATTTTGCGTGGTGGTAATATCGATGTTCAAATGGTATGTTGCTACTTTATCATCCCATGGTGCTCATTGCGTAAATTAAATTGAATTTGATACCTTAATATTGTGTTAATTGTTATTTTGTAGCAAATGCTCAATCATTTGAAAGAGAAGAAGGAAGTCGGATTTTTCACTTCCATTGCTGGCCTCATGAACTCTTGTAGTGTACTGGACTTGGACGCTTTCGAAAGGAACACGAAAGCTGAAGGTCTCGGTGTTGGCTCGGAAGGTGCTGCTGGGGAACAAAACATGCATGATGCTGAGTTCACTTGTGCTCTTTTCCGTTTCATCCAACTTACTTGTGAAGGGCACAATCTCGGTGAATACTATATTTCAATTTCAGTTTACTCAAATAGGACCCTACATAAATATTTTTACAATTATTTTGTATCTTTTATAGACTGGCAGAATTATTTGAGAACTCAAGCTGGAAACACTACCACCGTTAATGTTGTCATCTGCACTGTTGATTATTTGCTCAGACTCCAGGAGTCAATCATGGACTTCTACTGGCATTACTCCAGTAAAGAATTGATTGACCCAGCAGGAAAAGCTAACTTTTTCAAAGCTATTGGCGTTGCTAGTCAAGTTTTTAACACACTCACTGAGGTAATCCAAGGTCCCTGCACTCAGAATCAACAAGCTTTGGCCCACTCAAGGTGAAATAGTATTAAAATATAGATTTGCAAAAATGAAAAAGCGTGAATAATATGTAGGTAATAATCCCTAATAATTTTGTTCTGCATTTTAAAGATTGTGGGATGCTGTCGGCGGTTTCCTCTTCTTGTTTGCACATATGCAAGCCAAATTGTCAAAGAATATCACCCAAGTTGACTTGCTCAAAGAGCTTTTGAATTTACAGAAAGACATGGTTATCATGATGCTGTCCATGCTTGAAGGTATAATAATGAAATTGTTAATCTTATTTTTGAGTTTCAGATACTGCACTATATGATTTGGTTCGAAAATTGAATTAATGGGTAATTAATTTTAGGTAATGTCGTCAATGGTACAATTGGTAAGCAGATGGTGGACACTTTGGTCGAATCAGCATCTAATGTAGAGGTAAATTATTGAGTAATTATATTTAAAGAATTTAATATCTGATTTATGTTCATAGAACAAACATTTTAACAGAAATTATCCATTACCATTCACATGTGTTTACGTGTAAAGGCTGATTCAGTATTTATATGTATTGATGATTAAACATTATATTATGTGATGATGATGTCATTATGTGGTACATTACAAACAAATTCTTCTCTGGATTCAACTTGACAATGACAGAAAATCCTTCGATTTTTCAACATGTTCTTGAAGCTAAAGGGACTGACCACCTCTGCCGCTTTTCGGGTACAATAACTTGGTGTCTCAGCACTTGAGATCTTTCAGAGCTAAATTTTTAAGTTGATTTTTATTTATTTATCCACTTCATGTTGCAGATTCAGTTCCCTCGTCTGGTGATTCTAACTTACTGCATAATTTCCTTGTTATTTTTATCCCAAATCCCAAGTGAACATTAGAAAGCACGTCGTGTATGTTGTAGAAATACCCTGGCAAATCATCATCACATGTTATTAAGTACTTTAAGCACACACACCCACAAAACAGATGCATGGCAAAAATTGCCTGCTCTCCATGCTTAATTTTAGTTTTTCTATTATGTTTTATGTTATCTCGATTTCAGATCATTCTGCGTTACTTCGATATGTTTTTGAAACTTAAGGATCTCACATCCTCTACTGCTTTCCAGGTCCGTCTGTCCAAAAAATAGCTTTTTCAAATTTGCATGAAAACTGTTATGATCTTATGTAAAATTGTGTCGTTATCGTGCAGTAGTTAATAATGTACAGATTGCTTTCTTGTACCTGATGCTTTATGCACCAAATTTATTTATTTTTAACTTAAAAGAGGATTATTACTTATTTTGAGAATTACAGCACTTCATATTCATGTCTGAATGTATATAATGTAGGATATGGATCAAAACAAAGACGGCTGGATTTCTCCTAAGGAATTTAGAGAAAAAATGGAGCAAGGCAAAAACTATACATCGTAAGTTGTTCACTTCGCTTCATGGAGTGGCATTCATTATTGACATGCATTAGGTGCAATTGGACTGAACAATTAAATTTTCTTTTGTTTTTCGTTGTAGAGAGGAAATCGATTTCCTTCTCATGTGTTGTGACGCAAACCATGACGGCAAGATTGATTACATTGCATTCACCGAACGTTTCCACAATCCAGCAAAGGACATTGGTTTTAATTTAGCTGTATTATTGACAAATCTTTCTGAGCATATCCCCAATGAGCCAAGGTACTCATTCAGGAATTAACTTTCCTGCCATTTTGTGTACAATACTGTGCTTATTCCCCATTTTCCAAAAATCTTATTGAGTTTCTAATTAATTTATGTATCATTCTTGATTTTCAGGTTAGCCAGATTTTTGGAAACAGCTGGAAGCGTTCTAAACTACTTTGAACCATTCCTCGGCCGTATTGAGATTATGGGAGGTGCGCACAGAATAGAAAGAGTCTATTTTGAAATTAAGGAATCGAATATTGAACAATGGGAAAAGCCTCAGATTAGGGTGAGTTGATATTAGTGAATTGAATAGTTGCATGAGTAGTTACTTGGATTTCACAAAAATTTATTATTTGGGTGACAGGAATCTAAGCGTGCCTTCTTCTATGAAATCGTTACGGAGGGTGGTGATAAAGAAAAGTTACAAGCTTTCGTCGATTTCTGCGAGGATGCTATTTTTGAGATGCAACATGCAAGTGCATTAATGGCTTCTGACGACGATGGCGGTGGTGCTCATGCCAAAGGACCGGCTTATGTCTTACCTACAGATGAAGAAGAAGAAAAGTAATTTCTTTTTTAGCATGATAATCAAATTATCCGACGAATGATTAGAGTAAAATAATAATGTATTTATTTTCTTCGTCTCGTAACGTAAGTTCACAGGATTTATCTTGTCCAAAAGTTTGTGGGGAACAACCCTAAGGGTTTTATTTATACCATGAATTTACTATTTCCATACCGTTCCACCCTTTCAAACGTGCACCCAGTACATCCAACAGACTAGTGAGTCTGCGTTTTCTTACCAAATATTTCCAGATTTTGTTAAAATCTCTACATCCTAATTCTCTACATCCTAATTCCATATGACCTCCTCTTTGCTTTTCACCTTCGTTTATTATCATTGCTATATGTTTTGGAAGATTTAGAGTTAATTGGCAAAAGTCTAGCCTAATTTTAGTGTGAATTCTTTGGTTTTAGACTTTTAGATACCCATACCTACCTTAGTTTGTTTAGAATAAAATGCAAAATGTAATTTGTTTATACTATTTGAATGTCCTTTTTTATTTTGTATCAGAGTTTTAACCTGGGCTCAGAGGTAAGACACGGGATGTCGACTGAAAACACATTTTTTTTACTCGGATGAAAACATTTCAATGTTTTATACTACCTAAAATTAAGAAATTTTCTCTCCCATTTAACCACCTTTTCCATTAATCAGCAAAAATGGATGCCTGAATATTATCTTACAATATTCTGAATTAAGTTAACATTTTTATAGAGTTGGACATTTTGCAAGATACATAACACACCATTGGTTGTGGTGTGGGAAAATGGGAACAGTTCTTTTTTCCCGTGTCTACCGACAGAGTAACTTTGGGATATTACTCTTTCACCGCAATTCACACTATTTATCTACTAGTGAAATGTGGCTGGAAAAGGAAGTGTTATGTATCTGTAAAATTCATTACTCTACATTTAATTATTTACCCCCATCGTTTTCATCTCATGAAAATGTTTAATGTCGTGTTTTACAGTCGTATATCTTACGACGACATGTAATGAATGCAATTAATGCAAGGTTTGCGGTATAATTTGGGTGGGTGTGATTTGATATTATTTGCGAATGAAATTGAATGTTAATTGCTAATCCTACTTAGATAAATTGATATGAACTTACTGTATTGTTGCTATATTTATAGTAATCATGAAAAATTTTAACATAATATTTGTATTGACTGTGTTATGGGATACTTCAGGGGAACTCTAGTCAAGCAGGCGTTGACAGCTACCAAAGACCACTTAAAAGTTTTGCTGACATCTCTTTCGCCAGCAAATATCAAGAGGAAAGTAAGAGACATTCAGCAGTTGACACCCGTAGAGCTAGTGCTTGGATTTTTCAAAATGATCATGTACATGTTCTACTACAGTGGTGTTGGTATCGGTTCAGTCTTCAAGTAAGTTTGTGAAATATGTTCAGTATTTTTAAATTTAACTACAAAAGTGGATTTTTTTAATATACAATAATTACTGTTTAGATATTTCGGAAAGAGTCTCATCAATTTAATGCGAGGTCCACCACCAGAGAAAGTAGAAGTGGTAGAAACGGATGATTTACCTTTAGCACCGCTACGTGTACGTATTCGGGCTGTTAAAGTTTTTCTAATGTTTGTTATTGATTAATAGTGATTTGGACTTATTAATTTTTTAAATCTGTAGGCTTCTTCACAACCACCGGAAGAAGAACCGCCGGAGCAGGCTGGTCAGTTAGCTATTTTAGGTGCCGGTGGTGAAACTGCAAAAGAAGAAGGAGGGTGAGTAATCTAAATGGTAGTAATCAGTATCATTGGAAAATGAAATGTACTATTTGCAATGTGTTTTCAGAGCATTAGTTCCAGTTGAAGGAGGTAGTGTATCTGAGCCAACTACGGGCGAATCAAGCGGAGAAGAAGGGGACAAGGCGTTAGTTCCAGCACGAAAATCCGAAGCCCGTGAAACTGCAGAGACGGAGAAAGCGGTTGCCATTGCGGCACCTCCTGAACCAGAACCTGCTGCATCCCCTCTGGATATTGTAACCGAAACCCACGATGAACCTCCAGTTGCTTCTCAGGTAGACACCATTGAAACTTGTGCAATATAGATGAATGGGTAATATAATAATGTTGTGTGAATTATTAGATATATAACCAAAAGTACTAACTGAGTGTGTTTTTATCTAATGCTGCATCAACTGGATTTGTGATGAACTTTTTTACTAAATATTTATTAACAAATACTTAAATTAAGGATGAAATCGAAATTGAAAATGAAAATGAAGTCCCTAATGAAACTCCACGCCCAAAGCGTCCTTTTAAAACCCCTATGTCATATAAGAAAAAGAAAAAAGCGGACAATTCTGGACAGGTCTCTTGTTTCTCTCTCTGCAGAAAGAGTGGGTTGTATTGCAGCCGCTTTGTCTACCGCTGTAGCCGACTCTTTCCATATTATACTTCCAATTCAATGGAGTTTACAAAATATGAATTTTCTTTACAGATTGATTTCGGCTCTTATGTCAGTGGAATCGTTAGTTTCTTGGCTCGGAACTTCTACACGATGAAATACGTTGCCCTTGTCATGGCCTTCAGCATTAATTTCATGCTCCTCTTCTTCAAGGTAGCTACATTTAAAAATTCAGTACATAACGGTATCTAGACTATA
>JAAAYG020027157.1:0-16587 GCA_009936455.2 Tomocerus minor | reverse complement strand
CATAGTATCGATTATATAGATCTCTGCACAACTTGACATTTAATACATACATGATATTTTAACTACCTGATGTTAGATGGTCTTTACAGAAGTTACGCCTATACTCTTGTATAAGCGGGGTTGGTGAGATTGGCCGTGTCGTGCTTTTCAAATCTCTAATTTTCATATCGCCGAAGGTAGAGCCAACGCAAATCGGGGGTGGTGGTTTGGTGTTTTAAGCTAATAACGTTGTAAAAAAGCCAGCTGCCTGTCCACCTTAATCTGCAATCTGCATCTATTAAAATTATCTATACAGAGAAAGAATGAGATCATTAACGTTACGTTTTTGTTTACTATTAAAATTTTCGGTTCTTTAAGAAACCCCAATTAGTGGGTGCTTTAAGTTGTGCTGGGGGAATTTTTGTTTTATACTTTTGTCAAATTATTCATGAAAATGCTTTTTGCTAAGATCGCATATTGTATCAGATGGCCAATCTATGTGACAATCATTTTTCGACAATCTGACTCTTTGGCTCAGATATTAGGAGTGAAGTTTGGTAGGGTTGGATTGCTTCTTCTCTGATCTGTCGATGAAAAGCTTTAGTTGGAAGTGAGGTGGATGACAAAAAACTTGGAATGAAAGTTATTGCGCTCTCTGATGATTTTCAATCGTTTTCTTTATTCGAACTAATGCATTCCGGAATGAAATGCTATCTACCAATGATTATTACTGATAAATCTTGAGTTTCTGTTCTGTAGCCTTTTCTTTCAAAATCAAAATCAAAGGTTTTTTTTCCAGAATTCTCATTTGGTGCACTCTGACTGCAGTCAAGTGGAAACTCCGCTTTTTCCATTCCCTATATTGTTTTCTGTTGAACCTGCAGTGAACCTTCAAATAAATCTTTTCACTAATTCTAACAAGCTACCGATGTAGGAGAGGTTGAAATGATTTCCAACCCTGATACCATTATTATAAATTATGATAAATTATTTATCTCAGGAAAATCAATGGTATGATAATGTACTGATTAAATCATTTGAGGACAAGAATATATCCACCACTTAACTATAACCAAATGATACATGCAAATCTATATTAGTAATTATTTATTTGAAACGTTATTGCTCTGAGAGGTCCATTTTCATTCAACATGTATATCAGTTTCATTGAGATTTTCAAGTATTGAATTCCTATGAAGTACAACACCATTGGATTCACCCGATTGACACATATCTCCCTTAATAATATTAAATACTTTCTATATTAATAATATAAACAGTATGTTTTACTGCACGAATTGCAATATGCTTACTGCTTGCACCAAGTGTGTTTTGGTCCTACTACTGCTACTTTGGTATACACTGTAAAATATTTAATACTACTACATTTTAATTGTTCTAACACACTTGTTGATTTTCCGTAAAGTTTTTTGTGGGCTATCTCAAGCGAAAGTAACCTTGTCTTATACTGATTCCAAGCCTATGACGCATCAGCATACATGGATACCCTAGTATGCCATTGTTCATATAATTTTGTTGTGCTACACTAAACTACATTATCATATCATTGTTTACATAAGGTGGCGTCTTAGTTTGCTTTTGACTACATTATTAATTGTCAGAGTTATAATTAGAAATAATACATTTACTTGTAAAGAAGACTTATATCTCTCCTACTAAATAGCATTGACACGACCACTTCTATCTAAAAATATATTGAACAATTAATTGTTTTTCAAGTCCTGACTGTGATCTTGGAGTGTGCACGTGTACATTACAATTAAATAAACTACACCACTTAAGTTTAGTTGTCAACGTAAAAACATCATTTATGGCATAGATAATAAGGTTTGTTATTGTAACTGCATTAAAAATTGTTATAAATACCATTGTCTATTATTTAATGTCTTTTTTTCATAGAATTCTAAAATTAATTATTTGTAAAACAATCCTCTTTGAAACAAATTGAATTAGTTTAAGTAGATAAGTTCTAACAGTAATTACACATCTTAAATTATAAAAACAATGGAAGGTCAGACGGTTTGAATAATTTTTTAGCACAACCAGAGGATTAAATATGTAGTATGCAGCAGTGATTCATGGAAAGAAAATAATTTTGAATTATTAACCCTTTTATTGAGTTTTGCTTTCGCACTAAATGATCACCATCCAACAGGGATTATTACTTTCGATCCTGTGCAGCCTTTAGCAACGTAATTGGGAGATTTGGTGTAAGAAACAATCTCTGGAATAGCTTCAAATCTTTTCATGTAATCTGCAAGATTTGGATATGGTTTCAGATAGTCAGTGTCGTAATTGCTGTAGTAATAGAGGAGTTCATACAGGACTAAATCCACATATGAAGTCTTTAAAAAATGTATTAATAATAAACGGTTTCAATAAAGCAATTATTTCAATTTATAAAATATATGCAAATTAAGATTTATATTACATCTTGCCTGCTCCCCAAGAAGGAACTTTTTGTTTCCGAGAGACTTGGAAATACTTTGAAATTTCAGTGGTGCCTGGGTATCTAGTACTTCCTTATCTCCTGCCTAGAAATTGATTGCATTTCCATTACTAACACCATTATAAAATTATTGTAGTACATAAAAAGTGCATCTTTAAAATGCATAATAATTTAATTGACAGTTTAATTAAATGGTTGGTGATAATCCCATGGACTTCCTATTTATTATAAACTGAAATTGTTTATTGTCTTACTGTATTGTAGTAGCAAACCCGGACAAGTATAGGCCATGTATCAAAAAGAACATTTTCGAGCATATCCATTTGTCTAACTTTATCTGGATCAGAAGAAATTAAATTTTTCTCCTTGCCATACACTCTGGCTAAATGCCTTAGAATAGCTTTCGTTTCTGTCAAACGGATATCACCGTCTATCCAATAAGGGGTCGGAAATAAATAATCATCAGTAATGTTAAAATGTAATGAACAATCAGTCAGTTATAAAATCAGAATACAAATTTCAAACGCTTAGTATTACATTAGGGAAATCCAATCCAAGATTAAACTTGTCAGCATACCAATCGTCTCTGGTTTCGTAGTCCATGTACAATTTCTCTTCGTAATCCACTCCCAGATAGGCCAACATGAACCTAATAGGTTGGCCGTACTGTTAAAAAAGTCAATACATTTATACCAAAGACACTCAAGTGGATAAAATAATACATATGTTGTGATCTATTTTTAAAATTCCAGAAAAATAAACAAAAACTTCCATTGATAGATGTAAATTAATTAAATGGATATCCTAAAATGTTCATTTGTTTCAATTCGTGAACTACTAGCTTGTTTTGCTTGATGAACACTCATTATTATTATGCTGCACTAATTTGAGACTTACACCTCGGATGTACCAGTAGCCCAAAATTGGCTTTGCCATCGTATTTTTCAATTTAAACTTCTTCAACAGTTAGGAGAAATAGTTAGCAATAAGATTTCGGTGAAATTAGACCTACGCAATCCAGTACAAATATTCAAATGAACATAAATTCAACAGTTATGGCTAAGTCTTTTTTGTTGATCTGTCTACTAAGCTAGGGAGACAAGTAATGAAGCACTAAAATCCTTGATACGCTCGAACTTTATTATGCTTTGCTTTTTTAATGTGACAGTAAGTACAAGATTTATGCTTGATACAAACCAGCTACTATATCACATAGACAAGTGGTGTTTTAATGATTCGAATCAAGATACCAGTACAATCATGGCTGTATTGAGGGAATGGGCATACGGGCAAATGCCACCCCCCCCTACCCGAAATGTCGAGAAAAAGAGAAAAAAATGGAAAAAGGAGCAAAATTTTCCGCGCTTTGCGAAATGACATATTTCATCAATTTTTAGGCTAAAACACCAAAAACTTTTGCGCTACGCGAAAATTGGAGCATTCGAAAATATCGCCATTAAATGTGTTTGGCTTTGCGTGAACCTAATTCCCCCCCTCCACCCCGAAACTGAGTTCTAATTACGGCGTTGCATACAGTCTACATAACATCTGATACCAGAACAAATTGAAGCTTAAACTAGAGCTGAAAGACACAAAACAGTGGTATGGTATAGTTCATACGATACGCAATGATACCTAAATTACATGAATTACCCATTACGCAACCCATAAATAAAACATGCGGTGAAGTACAGCAGAACATGATATCATTTCTACATCTAATATCCATGGTAAAAACATTATCTAACATTAAACAGACGATACAATTTAATTCCGTTTGGTGTTGACATTGAAATGTTGCAGACTGCAGTGAATAAACAATGAAAGTGTGTAGTACAAAGAATTGAGAACTTCATTAAACCGAGAGCAAGTACCTTTTAACTCCACTTAATACGTGATTCAATTTTATTGGCTTTGAAGAGCGTAGGAATTCTATAAATAGCTAGATGTGAGATGCAATCAAACTAACCAAAACTATCAACGTCAGTAGTTACATGTCCAAACTTTTTGATAATTAATGTATTGCCTAATAGCGATATATTTATTATACCACAATCATTTTGTGGTCATATAGACAGTATTTAATAAGGAACTTAGCAAATTTTTCGTATGCACATCCACAAAACACTTTGAGATGATATTATATATTTTAAAATTCAAACTACATGAATGGGCAAAAGAAAGTAGGCCATACACAATACCACAGCAGCATAGACAGGTATAGAATAGCATAGTGTTGATATAGAGTTTGGATGTTTAAATTCACGTTTACACAATACTACTCCTACTCCGTTCTAATATTGCAATGCATTAGTCCCCATCCTATGGTTTACTTTATTTTAACCCATTGGTATATCGCATAGATCAGCAATTCTTTAAGAATTTGAATCCGAAAGTCAAGACAAGACATCCATAATATAAAAAGGTTTTATATGTACATAACATTAGATATCGGAATAGATTACAGCTTTCAATATACAAAATTTTAAACGCATACTGAGACGTGGTATAGGCGGTCAAATGCATTACATGAATTACCAATATAAAAAATGTGCGGTAAAGTGATCTAGCCAATAATTATGTAGTAATATATATGTGAATATATTAATGAACACAGCAAACTTTTATATACATTAGGGGTAATAAGCGTATCCAGGTTTCAGGCATTACGAGCAATGCCCAGGAAACAAGTGTAATTTTCCAAAATTTGCGTTTTTTGGTTTTAATGTTTTGATATAACCTTACATTTTAGCAAATTATATGTTTTCATATTGTGTAGGAGAATACCACATTTCGAAAACGCCCCAAATCAGGGCGAAGGGTGAAAACTAAGAGAGTTAGACGTAATTCCAGTATTTTATCGTAACGCTTCTAATGTCATTAGCGTTGACAGGAATTTTTTGAAATGCAGCAGTCTCCTACGCATTATTAAAATCCATAGTTTGCAAAATATAAGGTAATAACAACATTTACCCAAAATGCCCGAATTTTGGAAAATTATGCTTATTGCCTAGGCAATAAGCGTAATCATGTCTGATTACGCTGATTGCCGCTAACATATAATATGTACATGTACATCCACAAAACCTTTTGAGCTAACATTAACTTCTCACATAGGTCTCACATTAGGTCTCACCTATGATTAATCTACAGACATAAAAAATAACATTCTACTCCTAATTAATCAGAACAAATATCAAAACAAGAATATAATATTAAATACTGCCATTGTATTATGTATTCAGCATAACGTAAATAGGATATTTCTGAAAATGGAAACTTTGGAAATTAGTGATCTAATTTTAGTCAGCTATATCAACATGTAATTAACTAGTACCAACCGTAGGATATTGGCGCTTCTGCATTTTCTTTTTTAAGACATACAGTTTCAAAAACACAGCTATGCAGACAAAAACAACGATAACTCCGATTTTGCATGGGAGACAACTGTTACAGTTGCTCTCATCGCTGGCAAATTCCTTTCCAAATCCACATTCTATTATCCCATTGCAGAATAAATGCGACGATATGCACGTCGAGTTGGCTCCTCCACATGGTGCTACGTTGTAAACGTTTTTATATTTTCCATTGCAAACTATTGGAAAGAATACATTGATTAAATAATTTATTTTTGATTAACAACTTTAAAAGCTAACGGCCAGCTGTAACAGAAAGCTTGCCCTAGAACGGCTTACCTGTACGGTTTTACGAAAAATAAACTTATGCTGTATATAAATGTATCTATTTTATTCCTTTATATTTAAGAGTTATCAATTATTGTTAATTATTAGCCTTTTAGAATGTGTGAACAGATAAAAACATTAATACAAGTCGATTGAATTACCTTTGGTGTACGCTGTAAAAGAAATTTCTATTTTCAGTGTCATTGAATCATTTTTCTGGTGTCCACGTGTATCGTTACTTATGTGCAAAATAAAATCCAAAGACGAATGCTCAGTATAAAATGCTCTTTCGCCAATTAATTTGGAATTGTTGAGGCCTCTGTCATCTGTGAGAAGAAAGCCGCAGATTTCTTCTGAGCCCCTACCAACACTGAAAAACTGAAGATGCCTCTGATTAATCTTTATAGTCAAATCCAAAATATTACGATATTACTTGCAAAACGTTTTAGAAATAGTTCTAACTTTACCTGAATATAGTCTTGACACATCCCAGCGTTTGACACAACTTCGGAATTTTTTTGCAGGGAGAAATTGTGGGTCCTCATATTTAACTTTTGTACAATGGCCATGATCCCTGTTGGTTGACTATATTTGTTTTTCGAAGCTATGGACACATGAAATTCTCTTGTGAAGGGAATTGCTTTTTTATTGTCCATTTTTAGTAGGACATTGTAGTCGTGAATTTTTTCCAGTAAAATTTTACCATCATCAGAAGCGTAGGGGTAAACGGATATTACTGAAAATGTTTCAAAAAAATTAAACGTCTGTACTTCAAACAGTAATTGTTATCTTCTAGTCTATAATTACCTTTTTCTCTCACGAATTTTGACTTTCTTGAGTGGGCAGCTTGCGTCAGGTGCAGCAATTCCATAATTTGTGCCGTAAATAGAAAAACCGATACTATCTTCATCGATAACCCGAATTATATCCCAAAATTAGGTTATTACTTATTATGTACCGTGTGGTTTTCGCTATAATAATTTTGATATTGTTAGATAGATATTGAAAACCAAAGCTTGAACAGGAATAAAATATTGCACATTAAAATTGCGAAGTCACAATCTATAGACAATAAATAGATTCTGTACTCGCAATATTTCAACTCTACGGAAGTGCGACTTTAATAGTTAGTGGATTCTGGTTTGACACGCTACCATTACATTAGTACAACTACATGCAACATTTAAGATCAATAAAAAGTTTCATATACTTAGAAAGAAATCCAAGGTCTCGATTCAAATTAATAATGTAACATCAAGCTTATATTATTATAAGGTTACCATTCATCACAATTACGAAAATGTATCGCACTTTTCGTCATCGTCATTAAAGTTACTATAACAGAAAAGAGACATTTATTTGGCCATTAAAAGCACCACCCTTTCATCCATGTGACCTTTAGATTTGCATCCCTCTATATCACGATGTCGCCAAATATTAGCGTCAAAAATATAGCAAATTGGAGACTGATATCCATTTTATTCTAAAACCTAGTTGCAGTTGAAACCGAAAATCAGCTTAGACTTCAAGAAAGTTCATCTGTTTCGTATTTTCCCAATTAAACTTTCGTATACCGGCAAGACTCAGTAGTGTACATAGTCGGTTTAACGATGCTGAAAGAACAGTAACCCTATTTTAAAGAAGTTAATTATTTATTTAGAAGGGCATGTGTCATTACTACAAATATTCTGCCATTGTCACATATAACGCACGACCGGCGACCGTTTGTTCTCAATTTATTATCATTAATCAGCGGTAAATAACATTATTATTCCCATGTTGCAGGTTCTATTTCCCAAACAGTCTTTTACAATAGAATATTATTTTTATGACCTCACACATAAAGTAAAAGATTCAAAAAATTGTCATGTCTATATTTAATGTACATAGAGTAAGCTTTGACTGGCACCTGGGTAAAATACAGGTGGTTTCTGTCTAAAGTTTGGGAGTTGGGTAGATAGGTGCGAAAAAATAACGTAGGTATTAATATTCATCGTTTGGTAATAATGAATCAGTCATTAAAATCGCTCCTTGAATTTGACACACTACTATATTACGGTGGCAAGCGACACATAGATTCCTCTTGGAAAAATTTTAAAATTCTGGTCACAAGTTGTGTCATACATGGATGTTTATTTAAGGGTAGATGGGTCTCATGTAATCCTGTCAAGTAGACAAGTAACGTATGACTATTGACATAGCCACACAATTGGCATTTTTGCTTCACACATGAGAGTCAAGGCTTATATAGCTCTGCTCAGTTTCTCACTCCGTTTATCTGATGTCAGGCCTTGAGTTTCAGCCATTAGTGCTACAAAGCCAAGCTACAATGCGAAATATACAACTACTGTCATATAATTATTCAGTGTAGCGCCATTTACTCTGTAAGCGATTTTTGACCGCCTGTCCGTCAAATGAGATATTTTCTTCAACTTTTTACCGACACTAGGGTCAAAAAAGCTATTGAGGCATTATGCGGTTATAGTGGTTATAGTAGACAGTTTGTAACTCCTAAATATTGTTGCTGTTAAAATTAATAAGGGTCGGGTATTTAGACCGGACGGCTCGTAGGTACTTTATTTGTATTCCCATGCACAGCTAAGACCCGTCCACTTCAATGAAATTGATGTCGCTTGTTTGTTGCTATTTTTCTTCGCCCCTGTGTATTTAGAAGGCAATAACCTACATTGCAGGTACGATACTAGATAGTACAAATGTTATAACAATCATGAGGACTGGATAGTTCAGATCAGAGGGTCAAGGTTGCTAATTTTATATCTAATACATCGTAGCGAACGGAAGAACCACAAAGAACGTGTATCTTGCTTTTCTATTTTTATCCAAACATAATTTGGCTTTTGCAGGCATTAAGTTACAAACTTACTGGTAGTCGTTCATGAAGTTAAGAAGGAAGAATATATAATTACATATACACTGCTGCAGTACTGCATAAATGAGGTAAATAAATCGATACATACGAAATGAGCACACAAAACAGTAAGTATACCCAAACAATCACAAAGCGGATAATGCCAATTTAATGGTTATGACGTTATGAGTAGTTTATGCACAGAGTATTTGATGATATTTCCAACTTTCATGTAATCAAATTTTACGATTTATTGACAAATTGATTGTCTCTTGTTTTGTGGTTTGCATTGTCATTATTGCATTGCATATTGTATGTATACCTCCGTGTATCTACCTGCTCCGTACTGTACTAATTATAACTTTCATTGAATATGCCACGAACCGACGAGGACACAAGAAAACTCGGAAAGAATCTTATGAATTAATTTGTACATGCATTTTGATTGCCTTTTCCTTTGACGAAACTGTTCCTTATGGGTGGATTAATTAAAGCAATTACTGCTACGGTTATTAGTGCTAAATTTAGGCCATCTAAGTTTATAGCATAGAAGAAAACTGTTTCCTTAGAAAAATCAATTTTAGTATAATAATCGGTAATGGATTTAAGGTGACATTATAGCAGACAGGTCGTAGCAATTAAAAGTTGCCCACCTGCGGACCCATCTACGACATAATTTAGTGGCAATTACAGAACTGCAAGGTCGTATAGCCAGGAAATTAAATTCAGGAGAAACTACGCGTTTAAAGTAATTAAAATGTATACTTGGCCTGGATATCCGACAGTATATATAAGTAGCAGCATCGCTGAATGAGAGTATATTTCCATTCTGAAGCACTAGGAATTTGACGGGTTGCTATTTTCATCAAGGATTATATTCTTAAAATCTGGAGCAAAATATAATAAAAAGGGTTATTCTAAGCTGTCTCAACAAAGTGCATAGATCTTCTCATAAAGTAGGCAGTGTTGCTGAAGTTAAGTTAGAGATGGGAGTGGCAGATAACTGGACGCTCAACTCCCCATTCCCACCATTTCCTTCGATTCCAGAAAAAACAGCTCCAGAATACATTCTTAGAAAACTGAAAGAGCATATGGACGACGGAAAGAAAAAGTTCATTGTTAGGAGAAGGAATTACCTGTTTAAATTCTTTGAAAAAGATAAAGTTCATTGTAAAATTACATGCGTTTGTTTTTGTGTTTTCAGATAGATTCTATTTCTGAAGAATCGTTTAGTTTTGAGGAATTTGAGGTGATAACAAGAAGCATTGCAAGTGCTTTGTACAAACAAGGCTTTCGTAAAGGAGATACTTTTATTTATCTCACCTATGACATGGCTAAGCTCTCCATGGTTTTTACCGGAGTATGGCGTTGCAACGGAGTCGTTCGAGCTTCCTATCCGGAAGACACTTCCGGTATTACAAAATACAATGGCAAATATCAACGTCAAAGCTATCAAAGAGGAGCATATTTTAAAGACCCAATACGTTTTAAATATTCAGAGACTTTATTAGAACGAGTCGAGGATTCAAGAGTGGGTTGGATCTACTGTGAAGAAAACATGGCTGAAATGTGCTTAGGCGTTGCCGAAAAAATTTACTGGGACGTTAAAGTAATCGTTAATGGAAAATACGACGGATGCACATCCATCTACGATTTAATGTTAGACGATGCCACAGGTAAATTAATTTCCTACTGGTAGCGAAGCTATAAAAACGTAAAAATAATAATGAGTCCAAACAGTGAATAAACAAAACGGCTCAGAGTAGAATGGTGAGGTATGTATTTTGGAAATCAGTTCGGTCTTCCTAGAGTTAGCAGTAAGTCAACATTTCCAAAAATTCTTTAGGATAAAGTGTAGTTTTTTGGAGCGAAATTAAATAATGAACTTAAAAATTTCTCTGCCTTGATATTAAGTTCAGTAAGTCCTTTAATAATTTTTAAATTTCAGATTTTTTATAGAAATATCCTAAGTGCATATCAGAATTTATTACACAGTCGGAGTTGTTTTTAAGAATCTAGAGGACTTTTTAAGTTTTTCCCCATGTCACATTTATAAAAATAGGGTTGCACAACAAGCCAGAACATTAAATACCAAAAATTAAAAAAAAACATATAGAGGTCAATTACAGAGGATATTTTGACTTTGCCTGCTTAAAATAAAATATAAAGTTTTGTTGACATTGTGTGAATAGAAATGCCAGACCCTGATCTTGCAGCTGACGATGCAGCAATGATTCTATGTACAAGCGGAACGACAGGGGCTAGTAAAGGGGCCGTCCTTAATCATTCAGCTATTGTCTTTCAAATTCAAAGTGTGGAAGCCCTTCCGTTCACAATGGATAAACCGAACATCCTGATTTCCAAGGGCACTCATATAACAGGTGCTATTCTCCCATTGAGTACGTTTTGCTCCGGAAAGGTCGCCATTGTCATGCCCACTATCACCAAAAACAATGTTTTTAAAGCCGTAGACACCTACAAGGTATCAATAAATTCAAATTTATTCTATACACCTTGAGTGTGCTGAAAGAATAATCAATATTAAAAAGACACTAAATGTGATTTTGCGTTTAGCCGGGATTTATTTGGGGGTTTCCGACATTTCTTTTGCTGTTGGTGAATGACCCGGAAGCTGAAAATTACGATTTCAGCAGTTTAGAAATTGCTGCTTCAGGTGGTGCTCAAGTCACGCCTCAAATAGAGAAAACCGTAATGGAGTTACCTGGGATAAAAACAGTTTTAAATGTTAATTTTAAATTATAAAATTTCCTAATTACATGTAAGGATCGAGGTTGTATACAATATTTAACGTTGACATAATGTTGATTCAGTGCTACGGACTTACAGAAGTTATACCCATTGCATCACAAGTTAATATAGGGAACAGCGAAAATGTAAAAATACCAGGTAAATTTTATGATTTATTAGAGTTTCGCTAATTATGATGTTCCCAAACAACAAGCTTTCCTTAAAAAACATTTATTTTCCTTGCAGATACTCCACATTCTTCATTGGGAAAAATATTTACTGGAGTTCGCCTACAAATTCGAGATACTGAAACTGACACAATTTTGGGACCTAATTGTATTGGGGAAATCTGCGTTAAAACACCTGGTTTATTTAACAATTACCTAAATAATCCCCAAGTAGGTGGATTTCTTTTCATTTTCAATTTGTCAGTACTATCCAAACCTACGTATAAAGTATTTGCATTTGTTTAATGCTTATGATGAGCACAATATCAAGATTCAAGTTTACGAAATTAATTGATTTTGGTGCATAATTATTTAAAGGCTACAGAAAAGGCGTTTGTGGACGGCTGGTTCAAGACTGGGGATGTGGGTTACTTTGATGAAAATGAATTTATATTTCTTGTTGATCGTGCAAAGGAAATATTCAAATATTTAGGGAACCACGTAAGCCATGTATAGGCATTTCAAAAGATTTGAAATGATTCTAATATGCCAGTCAATAAAAATTGTGCATCACTTACTATAAACGAGACTTTGTGTATTTATGCGTACGGGATGAGACAAAATTCATCGCCTCACCGCTTACACAGCTTGGAGACTTTCGGGTAACATTCGATACCTCAAGTTGGTGAGCGCAGCGGTGGTGGGGGGGGCATGCTTAGTTCTTTTTAAAGGTAACCCAAAAGTCCCTAGTCGGTGTAAGCAGTGCGGCGATGTAATTTGTCTCTACCTATGCGTACAAATATTTTTTTTGTGTATTTTTGTATAAAATGTTTCGTGGATTCCTTTTTTACTGATCAGGTTGCTCCTACAGAAATTGAAAAGGCCATAAATGATCATCCTGCTGTAAGTGAAGTTTGCGTTATTGGTGTTTTGGATCCCAATGGAGGAGGCCATGTACCCAGAGCTTTTGTGACGTTAAAAAGAAACGCAGAATGCACTGCAGAAGAAATTATTCACTTTGCTCACCGTAAATTAATTTCTCATTACTGTGCATTACCTACTAACATCCCAATCAATGAAATTGTCCATCCTAATCCAAGTATAACTATTTCAGAGCAATTGGCAGACTATAAACACATTCGAGGAGGACTCTACTTCGTCCCTGAGTTGCCTAAAGGAAAGACGGGGAAAGTCACACGCCAACTTGTGGAACAACTCATAGTTCCCGATCTTCAATGACTAGCACCTTCTAAATTAATTAGCTATCTACTATTTTATTATGCATATCTTTGCATTTAGCTTTTAAACTAGCATCAGTATTCTTTTTGTATTTTCCAACTGAAATAATCAAATGAATAAGTCTCATATTCAATTTTTCATGATTTATAGTTATTTGTATCGTTACTAGTTGATCTTCCCCCCTACACTATACATTTCTCGCAAACAGAGAACTTTTGATTTATTTTAAAATAAAGTAAATTAAAACATTAGATTTACATAAACAAATGCTGAAAGTCTTAATGACAGTTATTGCTACCAACTTCTTCATACAATTATTTTGTAATATACCTACAAAACGTTTGCATTGACATGATGCGTCAACTATAATATTGTCAAGAGTAATACAGTTATTATAAAAGTAATAATTTTCGTTCCTATCCCTACCATCACAAATTCAACAGGTATCTATTTATTTGCTCTCAACTTAAACGGACTGAATGTACTTGGTTTAATCCTTCAAAGTGATTCCGGCAATCAATTCCCAACTACGACTAATTGAATAGGTACAGTATCTTCCCACGCTATAAGAAATAGGCAATATAAATCTGCTACAAATAATATATATAACATTATTTATGTGTCATAGTCACAAATATTTATTTAGTAACAGGCGACTTTTACAATTAGTTTTGTAGTATTAGAGCCTAATTGAGACTTATTGAATGGAATCCAATGTCATTGCTGTGCGGAGGTCAAAAAAAACTATTTAACACGGTGTCATTTGAAATATAATGTTGATGAGATTTGTCCAGTTGACGTTAGATCAATTTGAAATGCATTTTCTTGAATTTGATACGATGAAAAAAGCTGACTTAATCATGTTTATTTCAGTAGAAAAAGTAAAAGCAAGCATCTCATTTGCCCTTCGTAAATAAATCGTTTTTGTCTACTACTTTTACTGATTTCCATTTACATATTTCACTTTTCCATTTGTCATGTCGCATGTCTTGCATTAGGCATCCAAAAATTAAATTTTATCTTTTTCCTATCGAGCCTTTTTTTGCTGTGAATCATACCAAAATTCTAACCGATATTACTGAAAAGGTTTCAAAAATGTAACTAGTAATTGACATCTTTATAAAGCTCTTTTTCTCTCTTTCACCTTTCTTTCTTGGACCTTTCAAAGTGGGCTGCTTGTGCATGATATTGAAATTCTATATGTGTCAAACTCAGAGCGTCCGACATCTTTATTGATTAACCGAATTCTATCACAAAATTAGATGTTCCTATATATAAAAGCGAGCACATGAAAAGAAACGTCGCACAAACTAAAATAATTGCTAATTCATAATTTATTTAAGATTTATGAATAATTTATACAAAATACAATCTATATTTAATGTGTCTGTCCTGAACAACATTTCGACTAAACCGTGGCTTTAATAATTCGTAGAATTGCAAGTACCATTTCAAATTGAAAAAAGCTTTTCTACAGAAGAAATCAAAAGTCCATGTTTAATATTTATAGTAAAATCATTCTCATAATTAAATAAGGTTACTATTTATCGTAATTACGGAAAACGACTGACTGCACTCATCATTCACCTGGCTAACTAATATTGCAGCAAAATATTTAAGTTGTCATTAAACATCCTTTAATTTTTGCTTATGGCCTTTGATAATCTGAATTCCTCCAAATCAAAATATCCCCATACAAATATTGCTGTCAAAATGAGACCTGTTTGTGATGGATATTAATGTATATCGAATGTTAAGTTTCAGAAAAGTTTTTTCTAACCTAATTGGTATCTTATTTTCTGTCCTTTAACTTTCTTAAAGCAATACATACATCCTCGATTTGACAACGCTTAAAGAATGATAACCCTATTTTAAAATAGTAAATTATTTATTATTTACCACAATATATTCTGCTATCGTCACGTTGTTTGCCACTCAATTTATTATCCGACATTATTTATTTACTCCGATTTCTCAAGAAGCCTTTGCGAATAGCTATTCTTAAATATGACCTCACACAGAGGTGCGAAGATTTTAACAAAAATCAGGGTTTTATTTCAGCTATTTCTGTTGCTCTGATCAGCTACTTCATTCGTTTAGTAGTATTACTGTAGGGTTATTGTGTTGGTGGAAGGTGAAAGATCTGTTACCGCAAATGGAATTTCTGCACTGGTGGGATGTGTCCCACTTCTACTCTGCGCCTTTGCTTTGATATCGAGAACACTCGCATTACCAGGTTTGAAGAATTTGTATATCAATATCAATTCCCCTCAAGTTAAAAAACCTGGTTAAATAAGTTAATAGCTACCCAGCATAGGTCCCCGTCGCCGCCGCCTATGATAAAAGTGGCTCAGCCGGCTTAGCCAAGTTTTAAGATAATTTTACATTTTTATCATGAAACACAACTATTAATTTGAAGTAAAGTTCAAAACATTATACAAATTGGACATGAATATTCGCTTCTGTTTCCATGAAACGTCCATTTTTCAAATGTCAGCATTTCTACAGGCATATCGCAAAATCCGCCGGAGTAAAAAGTAAATCGGATGACCTGCGGAATATATTGGCGGCTACCATATAATACTATACTATATAAATGTTGGCTACCAAGACAGAAGCTATAATATCTGCACCTGTAATAATAATAATAATAATAATAATATTGTTATAACAGCCAATTGTCAAGTTGTCCAAAATATTTATTCAGAGACAGAACAGGCACTCAAAACATTTAGAAAAATAATGTCTCGATTCTATTTCATTTACTCATCTGTGTTTTTCGTCCCTCAACTCTGTTTCGGATGGGAACTGAAAGAGGTTGTACACTTAGAGATGGATTGTTATGTCAACCTTATTTTTCAGAAAAACACATCGAATCAGCGGAAAGATACATTAAATAATCAGTTGCTGGAAATAGATACTCCTTTTGCAATTACAAATATGATACTGCTGGAGGGTTACGAAGAATGTGAATATTATAAGACCATTGGTGATACATTAGATCAACCAAAACTGCGCTTAAAATATTTGGAATCCTGCCCCAAAAACTTCATTAAAAAAAATTTAACATCCACATTTCCATGTCTCTTGAGCCGTTTCATTTGTGTGGCCCACATAGCTGTCGATTTCAATCCAAGAGATATCATGGACATTGTCATAATTCATTTAATCAGTCAAAAATTCCTAAAACTGGAGTTAAAGCCTTTCTATGGCAGTTATTTCTTCACTAATCATTTTGAACATGAATGGTATAACGTTGGAGAACACTCTTCAGTGTATATTCTTGTTAATAAATCCATGTCAAAGTTTGCAAATGCAAACTCCAATCCCGCCCACGTTTTAAATATAATTTTTGTGGCAAAACCATGGCTATTAGTATACATGTCAGACGCAGAAGATGACAAGGTTTATTTCGTTTGTCCTCAGTTTGTC
>JAAAYG020027146.1:0-16592 GCA_009936455.2 Tomocerus minor | reverse complement strand
GAAGTCCGTGGAGATCAATAATGTCTTTCTACGTCAACAACTCTGGGAGAAATATAATTTCTCCCAAAAAAATATGAAATATAAATATAGTAGATGTAGTATGATTTTTACCTGTATTTCATTAAATATCCATGGAGATTTTCCGAAAATGACATAAACGCCCGCAAGTGTCCTCCTTAAGATCAATATAATTGAAACTGCATCTACTTGCATCCAGCTTTCCACTCTACTCTGGATAATAACAAGCTCTAACTGGGTGCAGAAAGAGAGCAAAAAGGGCAGATGTCATCACCTGGTATTGCGTGGGGGAAGGGGGAGCCCCCAAAGGGAGCGAGGACCATGGGAATCGAATTGGGCAAACCCCTCCACTGTGCCCTACTGATGCCGGGAGGGCCGAGTGTAGGGGTTTTATATAAAATATTATTTATTATAAAATCAGCGAGATACATTCTTCTTCTACACAGGTCCTCAATTATTATTATAGCCAATGTAATTCCTACTTTTTCATAGATTTTAAAAGATGTGCGCGCAGCAGGAAACTCAGTATTCGAAATATTCGAATTTGTGTAATTTGATTGTGCTATATCTTAAAATCTCTTTTATTTAAGTGGATAGTAACATTAGGTACTTGAAAATTAAGAACAAAGCAAACAAAAACGCAGCAGAGTGGCAGAAATTTAATGTAAATGAATTTATTTTTTCAAAGTTGGTGCTTACATAGCATCGATGTTGTAGATTTTACTCTTCCACGCTTAATAATTAATCGTTTATGGCTACTGGAAGGCATTAATTTGAATTTAGTAATAATAATAATATACTTGCAATTTTTGCTAAAGATACATGATGATAACATAAAGGGTTACCTTGTCATGTGGATGCTATAATAATATTTACATTAGAAATACTCAGAAAACTCTTAGACAGAAGTTAAGACTCATTTACATAGGCATGAAGAAGACTAATTACTTCTTCTTACTTGTCCCACTATTTGTTTTGTGAGCAATATCATCAGCCGTGGCACTCAATTTTTTAATTGTTTCGTCATAATTCTTGTCCATTTCTTTTACAAGGTTGTTGTAGGTTTCCTCTCTTTCTTTTTCAGCTGCTTTCTTTTTTTCTTCGAATGCTTTAGTTGCTTCGTCGTAAGCGGATTGAGATTTTCCAGTAATTTTATTCATGACTGAACTGCAAGACTCTTTGAATTTAGAGAAGTTGCTTTCAACCGTTCCCTGATGATCTGCATTGGCCTTGTCGTATTGCTCCTTAAGTTTGCTTTTCAGTTGTTCGTAGTTCTTCTGATATGAGTCCAACATTGTCTTATTTCCTAAGTATTTTAATATGTAAAAAATTCAATAATATTATTAAAATGGTATGGTTGCATTAACTTTATATTTCAGTAAATTACTAGCAAGGATATTAGACACATCCCCTCCCCCTTACTAAAGGATCGGCAGATAAAAAATTCTGAAACGCATTAGTAAATCGGCGCATCATTTTTTTCGTCTTTCATTTTTTCAAATATCGTATAGATAAGAGTTATGAATCTGCCATCAAGCAATGGACGTTTCCTGCATTTAAAGAACCGTCCATACCCGCACAATTCGTAAACTTAGTGTGACGGGAGAAGTGGCTGGACCTTTTAACTGTATATCTATATCTTAAAAATTGACACAATTCTTGAAACCTTGTAGAAAGATTAAAGTCATCTCTGCCAAACCTTTAGAATAGTTTTCTTGCATTTTGTCAAACTGTTCTTTGGTGGATTTAAAAAGGTCTGACATAGTCGATGTGGATTTTCCAACTAATTCTTCAAATTTTGTCTTGAAGTTGTTGATAAATAGATGATACTCTGACTCTTTGTTTTCTGCCATTGTTTTTTTTGGATTGCCAAAAGGATGAAAACTTTCTTGAGAGACTTCTTAAAAATGCTTATAATATTATTTGTGATGGTATTTTGAGCGATAGTCACTAACTGCTATGCTATTATAATCAGCATGGATAAAATTTTCTTAAAACTGAATAATTTGGAAACTCTTGAAACGAAACGCTGTAGGTGAAATCCTCTCTGAGAGGTCTATCTCTTCTGACTGACTATGAAATAATGAATGCTCTTGAATATTATTTTGTTTTATTTCCTTTTGGTGTGTTTAGAAAGTATCCATTGTTGCTACAGGATATAAATTATGAAACGTTAGCTACAGAGAAATAAGATTCTACAAGACAATTTTATTGTGACAAAGATCTTGGGAATATTAAATGATAGATACAAGGCTAGATACAGCAAAGACAAAATGTTAATTTAATTTCATGCAAGGGCATCCTATTATATATATTTTTTAAATATTTTGTAGATTTCTACCACCTCTTAATAAGGAAGAGCTTGAAAATGTCATGAGAAGGAATGGACTGAAACCTTTGGCTACAAAAACTTTAACAGAAAAGACAGTCACGAGGTTTGGAAATCAATTAAAGATTGGTAATACAACTGCTCAGATATGGGACGATACAGAACACAAATCAAAAGTTCCTCATCTTTTGTTCTACGACATTCAACAGGTAAAACTATCATAAGTTAACTATAATATGAATGCAACTATTTAGTAATAAATTTAGTATTCAGTAATAATGTAAAATTATTTTGAAATATTAGCATGTTCGTGTCTTGGAAGAACTTCTCCAAGATTTCTTAATGGGAGAACATCTCCTCTTAGTTGGAAATCAAGGGGTTGGCAAAAATAAACTCGTAGATCAGCTATTGTTTCTTTTAAATAGACCTCGAGAGTACATCCAGCTGCACAGGTGAGTTATTATTTCCTGGTAAACTAACAATATTCACATTGATACATATCCAATTGTAATTCTTGTAATTATTGCATGACTGAAATAATTATTTTAGAGACACAACTGTCCAGTCACTGACACTACAACAAAAGGTGGTGGGAGGTGTCGTCTCATTTGAAGATTCCCCATTGGTTCGGGCAGCACGAGAAGGGCATATAATGTATACAATAGTTTACTACAATTTCATATTATATTATGTTTTAAATTATTATAATCACTAGTTAAACGTGTTACGGATGCTTGTATTAAATTTACCCATTTGCTGTTTTTAGCGTAATTGACGAAGCTGACAAAGCACCTATATTTGTAACAGGGATTCTTAAGGTATTTCCATGCAACTGCCATTTTAAGTCATTAGTCACGACCTATTTTCGCTGGTGAAAATGATATATCAAAATTGCTAATTATTTTAGACACTAGCGGAAAGCGGAGAAATGATTTTGTCAGATGGACGTAGGATCGTACCCCAATCTGTGATTGACCAACACTACAAAAATATGGACCCAGAACTTGCAAAAAATATAATTCCATTGCATAAAGATTTTCGCATGTTTATTCTTGCCAATAGGCCTGGATTTCCTTTCTTGGGAAATGATTTTTACTCGGCTCTAGGTAAGCATTGTCTCTTTATTTCTCATTAAAAGACACTGAAGGACTATTTTACATATGAAATAATTACTAACCGTTACATTATGTATTATGTACTCAGACTCCAATGTTTTTTGTTCTGCTTACAAATAGGTGATTTGTTCAGTGTACACGCAATAGACAATCCGAGTTATGATTCTGAAATGGAATTGCTGAAGAAATACGGTCCGGAAATCGAAACATCGTATTTAGAACGAATTGCTAAAGCTTTTGGGGATTTGCGTCAAATGGCTGATGAAGGGACAATCAATTACCCTTATTCAACACGTGAAGCCGTAAACATCATTAAGCATATCCAGGTAATATTTCAAATTAATGGTATTAAATGTAGACGGGAAAGACTAAAATGTTGAAAACCAACGTTTGCATTTCAAATTACACAGAAATATCCTAATGATACTCTATCAGAAGCCATAGACAATGTTTTTGACTTTGACGTTTATAACCTGGAACTTCGACAAACGATCAAAGAAACCCTGAGGAAATATAATTTAGAGCCAACGGCTGGAGTTTTGTTACGTAATCGTAGCTCAGATGAGTACGTTAATATATATCTTATAAGCATAATAAATATTATGATTTTAAAAACGATTTAAATAAATAATAATGTTTTGCATTCATAGAATACTTAGAATTGAAAGAGTATCCGTTGCCGATTTGCCAGACCTTCAGAGGCAAGGAGAGATGGGTCCTCTTTTAGATTCAAAGAAAGTCTTGAAAGAATCTGATTTTGAAGGGCCGAAATTTGGAAAAGTAGATCCTACAGGGGCAAGTCATGTCGGTGGAAACACTTGGGCTGGTAAATATGTGAAAATCTACTAATTGTATTTGTACTAACGTAGGTTTTTTGTAATTCATAAACTGTATTGTGTATATTTTAGGTGGAAGTGGTGGAAGGTAAAACAATAGGAACAAATTAGCTGCGTCTGAATCAAAAGTTTTTGAATTTTATAAGTTATTGGTGAGATTGAATGGATAAAAATTTCAGGGATACGGCAGGCCTTGGTGGAGCAGGTGGGCCCTACCGTTTGGATTCTGGAAATCCAGTCTTTCAAGTATGAATTATCTAAATAAGTATCTAAATAGATGGAGTGATTCATAATAATTCTATTAGGTACTGTTTCGATTTTACTATAAATTCGTTTAATTTTTGTATCCTAAGGTATCAGATGAAGCGAAGGAAGCCGTTCCTCCAGAAGTTAGAAAAATGGCAAGAGAAATGGCACGAAAAGCATTTGAAGAAAGGCTACGACAAATCAAAATGAGTAAATATGAGGGTAATGTCTACGAAGAATATTTATCACCTATCAGACCCCAGGTATTAGCAAGTTATAATGGGACATATATGTAAATGTTATTACTTTCTGTCATTAAAATACGAAAACATTTTGGTCCTACAATTCAGATCCAAGCTCTTCGTGTTGTGTTAACATCCCTCCAAGCGAAAGCAAAGGAAAGGAAATGGGTGCGAAATCAAACATCTGGGGAATTGGATGACGGAAAGATCATTGAAAGTAAATTGTTTTGAAACTTAAAATATTAAGAGAAATTTCAAATCGATGATTTATTGATCGATGCAAAAGTTCAAAGTTACTATCGATAAATTCCTTTGTCAGGCGTGATTGGCGAGAAAAACGTATATAAACTGAGAAAAGATGAGGATCCGGAGCCAGGAGATCCTCAGCAAAAGCCAAAAAAACTTAAACTTATTGTGGATTGTTCAGGGTCAATGTATAGGTAAGTGTTCTAATCAAATGTGTAGATTCTAATGAATCAATAATTCTAAAATCCTCGATTCTAGGATTCTAAAAATGAGATTTAAAAGAATGTCTTGGTTTATGCAAACTGTTGCATACAGAGTAGTTTTGATTTAATCTTCTTTCTATAATTTTTTCTAAAGGTTTAATGGCTATGATCGTCGCTTGGACCGTGTTCTTGAATGCGCTCTACTTGTCATGGAATCATTTAAAGGATTCGAAGATATATTCCAGTATGAGATAATTGGTCATTCTGGCGATGATTTTAAGTTGCCCTTAGTTGGTTTCAAAGAAACTCCTAAGGATAACAAAGAGCGACTAGATACTATGCGTATAATGCATTTACACTCACAAGTATGTGTTGTAATCGATTACACTTTAGTTTTTGAAATTTGGGAAACCTAGTTTGCAATCAGATGATTTCATTTGAAACTTTTAAATGATGATTTTATTAAAATATGTCAAATTAATTTTCAGTTTTGTTCGTCGGGTGACAACACGCTAGAAGCCACTCAAGATGCTATCAAAACTTTAGCTGAGGATATTGACGATTGTGACGAAGCATTTGTAATCGTATTATCAGATGCCAATTTGGAAAGATACGGTATTAATCCCAGGGAGCTTACTAAAATCCTTAACATGAATGACGAAGTTAAGGCATTTGCTGTATTTATCGGCTCACTCGGTGATCAAGCGCAAAGGTAAATAATTTTCTGTTTTTTATGCTCAGTTTTAATCTTTGTCCAATGATTAGATTTTCTAAACCAGATTTTATAATTTATTTCAGATTAACAGATCAACTTCCCCCTGGAAAATCTTATGTATGCTTAGATACTGCCAAACTACCAAAAATTCTACAGAGAATATTTACCCAGTCCATTTTAGCTTAATTAAGTTTAGTATCCAAATTGGTAAATGACAAAATATCAGGGTTCATCATTTGGTACGTACTATTTTCTTTATTTAACCCTCGACGACATTTCAAAAGAAATAGTTTTTTACTATTCTTATAAAATATAAAGCATGTAATTTGAGTTTGGAAGGATTTTACAGAAATAGACGATTTATTTTAAATGTTTAGAGTTTTAGCTAACGTACGCGAATTGATCAATGGGCGGCTTCAATTGCGTAGGGTATAATGTATGAATATATTTACAAATACCTTCCCAGGATAAGTTGCATTTGAATGATCACTTGCATTCTTGCATGTAGTTACTAGTTTCATTGTTTTGTGCTTTGTAAAAACTAGTAAATGAATATATTGTATTACTAAGAAAATAACACAGGTGCTAACTAATAAATTATAAGTATGGGAAATTAAGCTTTCTTTCTTAGTGGAGAATTAAATTTTTATCGGAACTACTAAGTTTTATCTTGATTGTGGTGTGATTATTTACAACAAATGACAAGGACAAAATGAATACCCACATACAAGGTTTTCTGGATTAAAAAGCAAATGATTGAAAGTATCTGGAATCAGAGGCTTTATGAAGATTATGTTTTATTTGTTTCGTAATTATGAACTTTTCATCCATTTGACACTTTTATTGCTGACATGTTTGACTGTTGTTCACATTACATACGTTTTCTACATTCTACACTGACATGTTAATGGCTTGTGGTGATAATGAGACTTCCTGTACACTACTGTTCTGAACTTGCATATCATTCTGAATAATTATTTTATGGATGTATCCCATATTAGATACTAGACATCAATGAATATTATTCTGCCGAACGGACATTAATATTAATGGGTACAGTAACGGAGTGTTCTCCATCGTAAGCAAACATAAGTATGGGATACAAATTAGGAGTTACGTTTGGTCTGGTCATATAAATATTAACCATGTAATAGTAAATAGGGGGATAAGGCTCTGGGTCGATCCTTGTAGCAACAGCTCGGAACGTAGGGTTGCTTACAGTGAGTTGAATCTGAGCATTTTCTTCTTCAAAATCTGAATCGCTGACTATTATGTACGTATTTCCGTTAATTGGTTGTTCTATTGGCCAAGGTACAGTTGCATCGATGTTGTACTCCATATTGTTAAAGCTTGGCTGTATATAAAGGTTTCAATTTACATTCACTAGAATTTAAGGGAAAGATAAATACAAAAGTGTTGAAAAAAACTTACAGCTTGAGTGTTATTGTCGTGTATCCGAAGACGGTAATAATAGTTTTTCAGTCCCCCTGAAATCAAAAGTTGCTACTTCAAATACTGATTCTCATTTTCTGGTTTGACTTTACCTAAAAATATGTGCATAGTCATTTTAAATCATCTTCAACAGCAGAACTTACCATCCACACATGTAAAGGTTACATTTCTTTCCAGGTACTGGCTCCTGATTACGTCTGGAAATTGTTGGAAAATATCTGCAGCTACGTACTGAAATACAAGTAATGTAAAATTAAACATCCGAATTGTTGAGTTTACGGAATACATTAATTGTGGCTATAATATAGTTCTTTGTAGTCTTACCTGGTAATAGGTTTGATAACGCAAACCCGTGATGTAGTAAAAATGGGATGTGTTTAGAGCGGATGAGTGAACAACGTTGTAGATATCGTGTTGCCTGTATTAAACACAAAAAATTAACTGATTATATTGTTTTCACAGTTAGAAATTATGTAAATAACAATCATAACGCGAAAATTATCGCCTATACCAAACTTACCAAAGTACTGCACCTGGTTGAGTGGACTCAGATGCTTCGCCCATATCAAAGAATGTATCATCGTTTCCCACAAAGCCGCAGTTCTCTGAAAACGACACAAAGATTAATTTATGCTCTGGTTTTCTACGAAAATAAATGTAGGTACCTAGTAAAATGTGCGTGTTTTCTAACTAGTAAGTCAACTTACGCCCGAAAATGGGAAGAACTGAACAGGCAAGAAGAGATAGAAGAGCAGTGTATTTCATGATGCTGAAGAACCACAAACAATAATGGCAATGATAGCTTCCTGATCATTACGAAGCATTTATGTATCGGTGTTTTAACCAACCTTTGGATTAGACATTACTGATTGTCAAAACATTATGATAGTGTCAATGTTAAAACTAATCCTCTTCATCTCATCACACTATCATCACTGACGTTATTTACTAATCTTTGTTGTCGCATTACATTGATTATGTACTACTTGCAGGTTTATTTTTCCGTGAATCTCCCGAACATGAGTCGAGAATCTGTAATTTTTTGATTGGTTAAGTGAAATAATGATAATGGTGTGTTTACATTTTACATTTCAAGTTGACAAGATGATCCTTTGAAACTGTTGTTTTACAGTTTTGCATCGTTTTATGTTTAGTTAGGGAAAGAAACTTTTTAGCTGCATATATTCCTTTGTGTAAACCACTATTATCATAATTTAATGACCTACCGAGTTAACCCGTGTACGTACGTCAGCATATATACGTACTATAAGTATTATTGTACTCTCCACGAAATCATGATTACAATAATATAAAATCCCATTGTTCGAGTGGTTATATCATTAAATGATTTCATGACCAAATCTCCAGCATTGAAAAACTCACTGTATATCAAATCAATTAACAAAAGAGTTCTTCAAACCAATAAAGAGAATAATGTGGGGAATTTGTTATACACACAATTTTATTACGTTTTTGTGTCTACATATTACATCAACGCAATTTTTTCTAAGGTTAATGATAACCATGAAAGGTTGATAACAGAGGGAACAGAAGCAGTGGTCATGATTTTGATTATCCTCATTAGTTTTACATATTTCTATTCCTTCGTTTGATGTTCAAAGTGGCAATTGGCAAACATTTCTACTTTAATAAATTACTGTTTGGGAAATGGATGATTACCAAAAAACGGAACTAATTAACATACACATGCATCATTACTGCAACCACTTGCCATTTCGGTGTTATAAATAATCCTGCTTTCATTTTCGGCTTGTTTTCCGGTAGATACACTCGCATATCTATTTGTACTACGCAGTGAAAAGTGTGAGCCAATATGCAACATCATACATGCAATAATTATTATGTGGACAGGATGGGATTTTCATGCGTAATGGACAACAATTATCAGCCTAGACGAATTTCAAGTCTAAAGTTACAGAGAGCAACTGAAAGGGAACAACGATTACTATTGCAGTGGACTTTAATTTTCTATTCTTCAAGTCTGTAACAAAAATAACCATGTAGCACTAATTACCTATCTCATTTACACTAGGTGAAGACTATAGCCAAATATTATAGCCACTCTGGATGACTAACATTTTCCAAATGTTTTACACGTACTCACATTGTAGTTTATAATATTTTGGTACAGTACTTATGTATCTCATCAACGCTTCCCCGTATGTCATTTTATAATTTTAAATTAAAATGTTTTCTAAAATTGGGGTATGTAGCAATGTGACATAATTAAATCACCAATGCACAGTGGGTGCAGTCAAACCGTTAATGGACTGATTACTTTTGTTTGGTTTTCATTCATTTTTAAACAGGGAGACGGAGACCACTACACATTCGTTTCTACCATTGCTCAATGGGGGAAATATTTCATAGTTACTTTAATTATATTACAAAACGATCTATAAACAGTTTGTCTCATCCTTCATTTCGTTTATTACAACATATACTATTGTAAAAAAGTAGTGTTGCATTTCCTTACAAACAATGAGTATCATTAAACACAACAGTCACATTGCCTACAGTATAGTAGCTTGTGGGATAAGATTGACAAGTGCGTACTATTTACAGAACAGAGGTAACGTAGGATGATACTATTACTATTTAGCTTTAGATAATGTGACGATAGCTCATATTTATTAGGCTGGCAAGAAAAAAGGAATAGAAACAAGAACCGGATCTCCTCGATAATAATATGCGTATTGCAATAAGCTCTCATTGCCCCATCTTCAAAATCATCATTGTATTCTTACACAAATGCATACAGCGTGGACAAACCCAATTATTTTATTGCGAAAACGATAAATGCAAAGAAGCAGGTATTGTATACACCATCAATCTGTAGAATTTACATACATTTTTAGTATATAAGGATAGCAATTATTATCTTCCATGTCATTCTTCTCTGTCTTTGTCTTAGAATAATTTCCTGCATAGGTTGATTTTCCACACATCTTCCTGACTGAACACATTTACTGACAAACTTTTCTGAAAAGCTAACCTGAAGATTAAATTATGGGTAAAATATTCTTACGGGGATTTTTTGCCTTTGCCTTGGTAAGTTTTTCAGATTTTACTAATTTAAGGTTTTTAACGACATATTTGGTCTATTTTGTTTATAAAAAGTCTCAGCCAAAGTAAATTCGTTTCTGTGTTTCTATTAAGGTTTCTACACTGATGATCGCAGTCCAGGCAAAAATTCTTCACACGGACCTACCAAACACGCCAGCTAAAGGTCCTTTCTCAAATGTTGCTACTTCTGCACCAAAGTTTTTGCCCGGAAAAGAAAAAAGAGAAAGATTTCTCGGAGACGGAATTTTTACTTTGGGCTATTCCACAAAGTTTAACTATGGACATGGCCATCACGGCGGATTTGGTGGTGGCTATCCAGGAAACTACGGTTATGGACAGGGACATGGATATCATCAGGGATTCTATCCATCTCACGGATTAGGATACTATGGACAATACTATGGTACTGTTTAATTGCATTTTCACAATACTTATGTACTCCTGTTTACATCTTTCATGATCGTAAAGTGTGTGAATTCTCATTGTTTCCCTATGTATAAGATTCATAATTTGGGTTACAGATCCATACTTCAGCAGACCATATCATCACCATCATCATCAAGGAGGTTATTCTGGTGGATTTGGGTTCAAACATCAATTTCAGCAACATGGCGGTTTTAGCAGCCATTTTGGTGGTTATCCGGGATATTTTTGATCACTTTTTTAAAAACTAATAAATTCCAATTTTTTATCGAAACAGTATTATTTTTTGTTCATTCGATTAGCATTGATTTTTTTCACTTTAAGTATTGACTTTAAGTGCCCATCTATGCGATTAGCTATTAGTCTTTTTGCATTACTAATTTATATTGACTAACATTCAAATATTTGAGAAATTAAGTCGATGAAGTTGTAAAAAGGAATAAAAATGACAATCATTACGAAAAAGATATTCTAGTCTACGGGAATCTAGTGAGCGCAATGCGAGTGTTATTATTAATAGAGGAAAACTTCAAGAGCTTAATGATTAGCGAAGTGATTTCTGAAATTACAGCTAGAACTCGGAAAGGTAAGGCAGACAAAGGGAAGGAAGAGGCGAAGATGGCATATTATTTATTTTCTTTGTGTCCCATATGCTTATTACAATGAAAGACACAATAGAAGTGAAGCAGAGTTAACAGAAATGAGTTTCCTGTTCTGTTGAGTCCACGTCCGAAAATCTGTTCGGAGAAATCCATCGAGATTCCTTTTATGATTGGCAAATGACTTGAGTCGGGAAATGATTTCGTGTGTAATTTATAGTAGAGAAAGATGTGTTTCTGCTCTGTGCATTGTGCTAGCTGGTTATTTTTGGGAGAATGAAAATAGTGACCAACCATGTGTTGACAATTGACGTAGCCCTGATAATCATAAGTACAGTGAGTCTATGGTGTGTATAATCCACTTGTATTTCTGATATTTGGCACTTTCTTTGTATTCTAATGAAGGAATCTCTGAGTTCACATCGTTATTTCACAAATGTTGGGGATAATAATAGTTATAAGTAGATCTGTCCCTACGTGTGCGTATGTATGCATTATGCATGCAGTACGTACATTCCTGCAAGCAAATAAAGATAGATAAATACCGAAATGATTCTAAATGTAAATTGTTTCTCGGGAAAGGATTAGGATTTTCTGTGCTCTGGTCATTGACAATTGTAAATAACGTGATATAATGTGATATAATTATGCCATTAGAGAAAGACGGAGCGAGCGTCCAGAGTTTTTCATCTAATCAAAGCACAACACAAACCAAAGCGCTTCTCTCACTCATTTCTAAGACTCTATTATACACCCAGCATCATTACTATTCCTATTTCAGTCGGGATCTTATTATTCTATTATACTCTCATAAAATTCACGCTCTATCCGCTATAAATATAAATTTAATAGTCAACTATAACTTCAAGAAATCTACATATTTACACATACTCTGTCTTCATAATCCCAAATGTACATCTTAGTAGATGTGTATAATGCATGTACATACATAGCACTATGCTGTTCTGTATTAAAAATCTCTCTTTTGTCATAGATTAGCATAGAGAATCTACAAATGTATATTCTCAAGACTTATTTGCAATTCTATATTTAATATTTACAGAGATGGATGTATGTATGTATGTATATAGGGTGCCATACATTATGTGTATGGGATTTTAGATAGATGTATGTATTTTCTGACAGGGAATGACGAAGTGATGATGTGATGAGCACATAGAGTTACTTAAAAAGGCGGAGGTCCCTATACAATACACAAAGACACGAATTTCGTGTCGGCCTCAAGAAATAAAGAGCAGAGTAGAGCAAATCTTCCGGCGGTCACTACGGCTCTTTTATTTCTGCTTTACATTTACTTATCTACAATACAATTGCATTCAGGTGACTATTTTCTCTTGTAGCATCCCTTCTCTGTATTTTCTTTTTATTTCTATGTATGTAGATGTGTATGGATATAAGTACTTGAGATTTGCTTTACATTCATCTTCTTCATCATACACAGAGATAGTGCGGATAAAATATAAGTAGCTGCTGCAAATCTTAAAAGAATATACTCAAATGTCTCTACTGCCCTTTTCCTTGTTATTTTACTGTGTGGCAAGCCAGAATTAATATACAGGAGTGTGCAATAATATAACTCCTATTATATCCACCTTAATTCCTTAACATAACATATACTTAACTATTGTTACTTATGGTTGGCTGAACTCCTGCCTTTTCCTATGTTTTCTACCAATGCAAAACTAATGTAGTTCTGAACATTTACATTATTATTACATATACACCTTTAGGAAAGCCTTGCTAGTTATTCTATTAAATTCATTTCAATGCATATAAAACCTCCTTCGCCCATTTATCTATTTCATTTCAACTACACACTCATTAACACTAGTACAAATACATTTCGCGTATGTCTTTCTTGTTAACTCCTACTTCATTAGCAAATTCTTGGAATAATATTTACTACATTTTCCAACACTTATGATTGTCTCTAGTTACTCAGCTTTCCTTACATCTTTACTGTCTCTGTATGCCGTAAATAAATAAACTTAAATTTTTTTTGCTAATACCAGTGTATGCACACCTTGCCTACTTATAGTAGATGTACACGCTTTTACTCTTACATATTTATTACTTCCGCGTAATAGCAGAAACCTAATCTGCAGACGTTTTTGCCTACTTTTATTTGGCAATATTTTACACTACATTCATCGTTAACGTTTGAATGTTTTCGTTCACTGTGTACTTTCAACCTTTTTGGCAATTTTCAAGTTAGTCCCGAACATGAGGAACAGATGCAAACCATTTTAAACCTAGAGGAATTACCCATTTTTATTTGACAGCAACTTTTATCATAAAAAAATTATTTTCTCTTACACTAATTAAACCCAAAAGCTGGACAGGAGGAATATAGCTAACGAAGAGCATTATGCATAATAGCAACAAATTTTTTAATATGTTATATGAATGAAACAGTTCAAATTAATAATAATTTAGTAATTACAACATTGTCTAATTTGATTAACCATGCATGGTTGAAATTTGGAACGTTAAACCTCCCTCCGTCAAGAAAGATATTGGAAGTGGTCTTTGCAATATTATTTTTACCTTTATTACAATGTGAACATTTCAAAACCCTTTTCATCGCTGACTGCTCTAGTAGGGAACCTCATTCTATCTTTATATAACGGAGAGCAGCTATGTAAAAATAATTTACCTAATAATATGGATTTTTAAAGTTGGATGAAGAAAATACTCGCTATATAAGAGTGAATAGGTATATCTGTAGATTCTCATTCTCCTTACATGTAAATTAAGAACATTAAACCATTGTCTACATTTTAATTGAAAGTAAAAAAAACAGAACGGTACAGTATACACATGCACAAAGTACTAAATCGTCTACTGTCAGATACGACATGAGCTACATGCTATTTATTTGTACGCTAATTATAAGTGCTTTAATTATTTCAACGTTTACTTTTCAAACAAAGAAAGACAAGGCACTCTATTTAATTATGGCTGACAATAGGCAAAGTGTAACAATATTAATTGAGTTTACATGCGCACATATTGCAGCACTCTTTTATTGTAGATCTACCCTATTCCTTATCGATAATGCACTATCAAAATAATTCCATAATTTGTTTGTATGTGAGTAATTGAAAAACATACAGCAACAGCTTAAAATATCTTTACATTTTTTTGCAGATGTAGGACAAATATTTTACGTTTTAATATATTGCAAACCCATAAAAATTCCAGTCTCCGTAGCACACAGTCCTTTGCTAACAAAATTACTTTTATAAAGATGAAGAAGAATATGTTTACTTTACTAGTAATTCTAGTGTTATTGATAATTTTATTATGAGAGATTTTGAATTGTCATTTAGCAATATAAGTAACTAAAGACGAATTAAAATTATCAATTTAAAAAAGAAATGCATTAACATTGAAAGAATAAGAATTCTACCCATTAGAAAATAAAGCCTTTTTAGGCAAAGTGTGTAGATGGAGAAATATTTTTGCATCCGTAGAATTTGTACATGTCCTGTTGGATTTATGGTTTGAGGGTTGAGTCATCGTCAGACATTGAATTCGTTTGCATAGGTATATCGGTTGTTTGCTCTCATCTCATGTGTGCGTGAATGAATGAGTGAGGGTTTGAATAGAATCTGAAATTAGGAAAGGAAGAAGAGGAATGCAAGCAGAAAAGCCTCATGCTGATGCTAAATCTATTCTGAACAAGCTTAAGTAGGCCTTTCTTTCTCCATTCTCTCCATAAATAAGTACAACATTTAATATTACTTATCATCATCATTACCATCATCATATAAATCATATTATCATCATCCTAGCGTCTCATATCACTCACACAAAACACAGAATATCACATTCACATTCATATATCCACCTAACACGACAAACTACATAAATAGTAGGTGGATGAACGTGTTTATTATGTATGTACAGAAAACAGAGCTCCCAACTTGTTTTTATGATGCAAATGCATATCGTCACCTCATCACACACAGCCACAGCTATAGGCTATCCCTGTCATAGATAACAGTGAGATTTCGCATAACTTAACAACATTAGTCAGACACACTCTGAAGTCTTTAAAAATCCTGTACAGTAGATATATGGGGATTGTATTTTACTACTATTATGGGACAGGCAGGATAAAGAATGGGACATTCTTTAAACCTTAGATTTTATTATTATGAAGTTAGAGATCGGGTTAGTTACATTATTATTCTAATGAGATGTGATGTGAGTATATTAGGCATAGCATACACTATAAATATATACATTAGCAATTTAAACGTAAGGAAAATGTAAGAAAGAGCTACAATTATATTTAGCTAAAAAATTGCATTAGTTACTCAGAACAGAGCTATTATTATATTATTATGATGACTATGATTATAGGATACTGTACTATTTAAGAATGTGTGGAATAGCTATAATAATATTCTTCTTAATGTAATGTATTGTAAGATTAGTAGTAAAGTCAGAGCATGTGAAATGGAAAAATGTTTCAAAAACAAAAGCACAGAGAGCCGGGTTGTCTCACGACTCCGTGGTCAGGTGCCTACAGGATTTTCACGAAATCAAAACAAGACAAAAGGAAACGAGCTCACTTTTTTGCTCATCTCATCATCCACATCCACATGCTTTATTATTTTATTATTATTACCATTATTCCACATTCACATCTTCCTATCGCCCCGTCAGCCTCATCTGCTCAGGCTACATGTCCCAACTTAGGTAACTAAACCACCTAAGTTCTTGCAAACATCAACTCTAAAAGTACGAATGGATGGAGAGCCATAGGCTCTCTCCCTCCACTTCGCATCTACTTATTTCATACGTTACTTTAAAATACACATAAATACTTTTGCATTATCCTACTTTACTCATTTTCTGTTCAGGGTTGACAATGTTTCTTACTATTCTTATATTTTTCTGCCTTTTGGAATTTTACCATGTCAAGAAATAAGATCTGCTTTCCTCAATATCATAAAAACATTTCTAAAGTCATTAACAAAACCGTGCAAGACATAATTACTTATGTACATAAAATTATTGTTTGTAAAATGTTCTGAGATATGTAATTA
>JAAAYG020027124.1:0-16594 GCA_009936455.2 Tomocerus minor | reverse complement strand
CGAACGGGATCTAATCGCCGCTGGAAACTAAACGTCATGGCTAGTATCCGCCTATGGCTACTAGTCGCCTAGAACCATATATATGGTTATAATGTCACTGCATACACTGGTGTACCTGTAAGCGCTTAGATTCTATTTGAAAAAAATGTCGACAAGAAAATTGTACTTATATCTGTAAATGTATGTAAAGTGGACGAAGAAAAAGTGGGGTCTCTAAAATAGGTACATAGAAGGAGTATGTATATATGAATAGATTTTCTTGTCGACATTTTTTTCAAATAGAATCTAAGCGCTTACAGGTACACCAGTGTATGCAGTGACATTATAACCATATATATCACCATATTTATAGTATAGAGATGTACATATTGTACATACAGAAGGAATATGATGAGTGCTGAAGAAGGATTCTCTGTAGAGCAGTAAAAATATGACAACACAGGTAATGGCTCTCAACTGTACAGTTTATATTGTAAATAACCCTATTCCACATTCATATTTAGATAATGAAATCTTTTATGTGATTCTTCTTCCCATGAAACACTGCAATAATACACCACAGGATTGTTTTCAAAGGAACGCATTCTTTCCCCCTCATGTCTCCTGTCCTTTATATCCTCTTCTTGCTCTCCTGCTCCTCCGTCTTCTTCCTCTATACTCTCTTTCAGTCTCAATGCTTTTCAGCTAAGGTTTCCAGCTAAACTTCAGTTAGTTCGAGTTTCGTTGAGATGAGATGTGTGTGAAGAACGTTCCTACACCAAGTGACATCGGAAATCAAAAGAAAACTACTAGGCACCAAACACTACCAGTTACCACTCAAACACAACACACACAACTTCCAATGAAACTTAAAACCGACGAGAATTCTTTGGTTTCCATTCACATTCCCTACCTTCAAGTATTATTAGAAAATCTTTGCAATGTGTGAAAATTCTTTAGTCAACATAGGATTACATGTGTTATCCCACTACAGATATTTTTTATTCAAGTAACATATTGTTAGTATGCTATCATTTGTTGCATTTTGATATGGTAATTTGCCTTGCTCAGATTATATCACAAGCTACACTTGCAAACGACTCACTTTCACAAGATGTCATTTATTTCACTAAAAAATGGCAGCTCGTTGACAAATGGGGGTAAACTTACGTACATGATATTAATATGCGTATTAAATGGACATGTCAAAATAAACTGCTTAGATTTGTTAACTCAAATTTCTACAAGGTGAATCAACAGAATGTATTGGTAGCGTCCCTTTTTTGTTGAAAAAATGTCATAAATTATATATGAAATCGAGGTATCCAGTCCTCCAATACCATTTACCATGCATTCTGCAGTGTATAGTTGTGAGCAGAGAGTTTCTTCAGCAAGGCAAGGGAAAAGTATTCCAATAATGTGTCAACGTATGAACGGAGCAATATATATAGGTAGGTACTAGTGAATAGAGAGGAATGACAATGGTGATATAAAATCGAATCTCATTTCATCAATGAGCAAATAGCCTTCTAAATTGCAAAATGTCTACATCCGCTTTGTGTCCCACAGAATTCTATTTCAGTGGCAATAATTTTAATCTGATGAATACATCAGACACGTGCAAATACCACTTATTATCATGCCAATTTGATTCCCTCTTATATATATCTTTCCCCGAATTCAACTGAAATACCAACCTACCTTCAAACTACTCATGTTGGAAAAGCACCCGTGAATCTAGTTCAATTTACACAAGTACCAAGTACATGCAGACAACATAGCTTTAAATTATATCATTCGTATTACAAAATAATTCATGCTATTAAAAGACTTTTACCTATAGCAATGCAGATATGCGATTGCCTTTTTAACTTTTAAGCATGGGTTCGTCAGACTAATGCCACATGAGTGGAATGTTTCAAATAGTCTGAACATACTTGTCCAGTATCCATAATGAATTGAGATTTGATACAGTAATGAGTGGAAAAGAGTTGTTAGGCCGGCCCCATTTACACTGCCTTCGTAAGTATCTATACGAATGCGTAAAAGTAGTACACAGTAGTAGTAGTACCTAGTACCTACTTATTATAAGTGCCTTTACCTGTGTGGAATTGTAGGTATGTGGTAGGAGGGAATTCCTTATTATAGGCAAGCAAATTCCTATGTATGTCATCAACGAATCGTAAGAGACTCACTCAATCCAACCGAACTGACTACTCCATAGAAATGTAACGAAACCAAAGTAAACCACCGAAACGTATTGAATTGAGAGAGAACTGTGAGACAAAGGTATTTTCACGCCTCGGCTCTTCGCCATTAGTGATTTGGAACATTGACACAACCTAATGCTAGCATTGCAACGTAGTTACGTCTAGCAAAACGTGATGGCATCCACCTAAATCTCCTCTCCTCTCTCTACCTATGTCCCAACTAATAACCTACCTACCCCCGCTACATAATGACTATGCAGGAATGTTGTGAGCAATTGATCACGAGTGACATAACCTTACGTAACTGTGACGGAATAAAATTCTACAGTTCAACAAAAAGGGCTTCTATACATTAATCCAATTTTTTATTCATATTCTACCGTCATACTCACAGATTCCGCCAACAGTTGTACCCATATAACCTAATACCCTCATTCACTTATATCTTTGTCCTATATACAAAAATATACGAACTGTCCAACAAGAATTCAATTGTAGAGTATCTATTAAATTTGTGTGATTATCTATACTATGGAGCCTTACAACACAAAGTTAGAATCGACAAAATATAGGCATTGAATCTTAAATAGATTAATGAAGGAATAGTTATTCACAAAATAATTAAAGAAATCTAAGTAAAAACTTCTGAATTTTTTCCCAATGAAATCAATAATTTCTGTCAAGAAAGAGAAATTCCGATTTCAAAAACTATAAATAAAAGTAATTGCAGGTTGTAATTCAACATGTTAGTTATTGCAGACGTAAATAATGTAATAATAATATTTATTATATCCTCATTAGGTTGTTGCATTAGATTATGGGATATAGAATAAATAGAAAGAGTATAAAACGCTAATTGCCATTAGAGCAAAAGTATTAATGCCACGTAGCTAGTGTGCTATGATTAAGTGAACGATTATCGTCCCTCCAAATTTCCAAAATGTCTATGTACCTGTATGTTAGTGTGCTTATATAAATGAGGAGACAATGTAGCTAAATATATAGGGAGGCACTACTATACACCTACATGGAGCATTTTGGGAGAGAGACATAAAATATAAGGGTTGAGGAATAAGTAATGTGATATGAAACGGGATGGACCGCATGTTGTGACTGTGTGTCAGGAAGTCAGGAGTTATGATGTGCATTTGAATGGTGTCTGCAGCCTCTACATTTCAACAGCTATACTACATTAACTTTGATTTTGGGACAGACTGTATTGTAGCATGGGAGAAGAGAATCTGATATTTATATAGGAAACTTTCACCGAGAGAGAGAGGGAGAGAGAGAGAGAGCGAGGGAATGAGAAAGGTGGTCGACCTGCTTGCTCTGTTCTACTATTCATGGTTTACTTTGATTTGGTCATGGCATATCACCAAGAATTTCTACAGAGAAACTCCGTTTTGAGACTAGGAGTGAAAACGGAGAAAGGGAGCATGCATAATAGGCCCATTTCAGAGATGATAATTTGACTAACGTCGACTCGACCTCAAAAATGATGTGGAACATGAGCCGAAGCTTTTCAATGCACTATAAGGGACACCTACTCGTATTATGTGTCTCTATAAATCCTCAGAGCATTATCCAATATGAATCCAAGGAAAAACTGCTGTTGATGTTCACTAGGAATCGACGAATCTCACAAAACTCTATATTCCAGGAATAATATGCATTTTGTCACATAAGACTCACAGCTCTAACTGTCTAGCGTGAAAATCCCATTCTGTCTGTATAGTTGTTCTCTGAGATTATTACTATATCTATAGGTATTTATATATCGTTGGATCCTGTCATGAACCTGTAGACACGATCATTATAGCATTAATGGCAAGTGAGTTGGATTAGCATCTGCACAGACAGATATTGTTAGAATCATAGCATACACAAATAAATTAGAGAGTTTTCAATAGGAATTCCATGAAAACCTAGGAAATAAATTTACACTGTAGTGATTTGGTTAGTTTGGGTTAGTGTGAAAATTGTGTAGTGGCTAGTGTAGAGTGTGTAGCTACTGACGTTGACTAACCAATATGCTCCCTATAGAAGATATAAATAAATATATTATATACCAAGTATATAGTTAATGTATATATATCTATAGTACATTTGAATGGCATGTAAGCCTTAGAGCTCTCTTCTTCGCAAAACTCTTCATGAGTTGAACTGACGCTAAGCTGCGTATTAGCGCCAGGATAGAAAGGAAGAGAAATTATAGTAGGTTAAGCCCTAAGCCTTCTATTTGTACACAAGTATTGTATAAGTGTGCACAGTGCATAGAGCCTTGCTACAGAAGGTTATTAGCTATGAAAGGTAAAGCTAACAATAATAAGCCGCTGCTCCATAGATATATCTACTACGTACGTACATCGGACGTAAGTGTAGAGTAGCATGTGTAACTGATTGGATAACCTAATCGATCATATAAATTGTAGAGTTTATAAGCATGAATGAGTTAAAACGGGACGAGAGATTTCACACAGTGGCTATTACAGAGAGATAGATAGAGAAGATGCGAATGCAAACAGATTGGGAGAAAAGGGAAATCCCTTTATAACATTTTAGGAATACATACAGAGAGTCGACTACTCACTTTTCAGTCAACTCACTCACTTACATCACATCATACAAGATAATATCGGATCTTGGTTTCACAGTGTAGCTTTGTAATGTCAGTAGCAATAGAGTAGGTAGCCCTAGATGTGCACCCACTACTGTTCTCCCTCATCTTCTTTCCTTACGCAAAGAGTTTAGGGATCTGAGAGCTGAATGAAGGTTTTCGCTTCATATGCTCTTCTATTGGCATTATCGCTTCGGAAAGTCCTAAGCGCCTGATCTAATGGCTCTTTTCTGATACGAAGAAAATGTCCAATTCGGAAAATGACATTGACTGCCTAGTGACTGCCTCCCTCCAGATCTTTCTGTCGATGAACTGATTCAGAACTGCAATATCCAGAACTAGCCTTTTCCAAAGACCCAAACCACCACACACAGTCCGTCCTTTATATTATTGTGGAGCTTTGAATTGCTTTCCTCTTATTACTGCACCTAACTTAACGTACATTACATAAACACAAAGAAAGAATAGAGGACAAGTTAGAATTGACTAGTGTTCTTTAGCAATGTGTGATGTGATTCAATGGTAGCATAAAACCAGTCTAACTCATTCTTCTCCTACTCTACTATAAAGCAGTCTAATGTAATCTCCGTAATATAATGTAATGTAAGTGTCTGTACACTTTTACTATACATATTATTACACATCTCTACATATACAGAAAGGACTTAGAGAAGGAGAGACAAGAGATCTATAGAGAATCCTTACTCTTCTAATACTCAGAATCCGAAGACTCCTGTATTTCCACCTCCTTTTCTACCACGAATTTCTAAGGACATATCTAAAATGTGTTTTGTAACTTCGTTAAGTACGTATAGGTATTCCTTGGATATATATTATATAGTATGTGTATATACACAGAAAGTATACATATATAGATAGCACATATTATATAGTAACTCCCGTGGACTGTGTGAGACAGTGAGGCCATAAAGTTAAGAATGAGTGTGCCAAGACGTGACCAGAGTGCGAACTGTTTATTTGCAGGTTCGGATTCTGTCCGAATATTTCAGAATGCATTGTGTTAATTCCCCTGCGGTAATTCAGTTAACATGGATTCACGACGGGGCAGCTAAAGCAACCCAATTCCACTTCACACGCGACAAACGCTTTAAGAATACCCAAGTTTTCATGTCAAATAAAGTTAAAGCGTACTGACGAATTTAAGGCTCTCTCCCATTTTCCCAACACTTTTCTACAGGAGAGTCGAGGAAAAGCAGTTAGTCAGCCATGAGGAACAAATCTCTTTTCCTCAGCCTTCGCTTCCCGTTCAACTTGAATTTTCAACCTTAGATATTTACCTTTTCCTCCTCATTCTACTACTAGTACTTTACTATGTATCATTTACCACAAAGCCAAGGTCTAGACCACACCAATTTCTTGTCTATTACCTAACAAGAGTGAAAGTAGTAAAAATATTCCACATTTTCAATTCAATTATATTTCGGCTTTAAACAAAATAAAAATCGACAAAAAAAATCCATCTTGAGTCGTGAGGATATTTTGGAAAAACTGATAAAAGTAGACTAGATTTTGGAAAACTATATTTGTCTGATCAGTAAAATGAATTTTGAAGATTTGTTAGTGGACTACCTGATAATGATATTTGGTTTACGATTGTCAGAGTTAATCGATTGCATGTGTTGTGGCTTCGTAATTCGCCTCCTTGTGTGTGTTGTATTACATATTTAAAAAAGCGTGTGTACACAGCGAAAGTTAGTTAATGCCATTTACATAACATATAGCTACAGTCTACAGATAATAAAATTGATTGTTTCCATTTTTATTTGGCCAGTAATTAAAAAGCTTTAGTTGTAATAACCTTTGTAAATGGCTTGGTTGTCACTGTACAGAAGTTGTGCACTTAGAAATAATTGCTATTCCGTTTACTTTGTATTAAGTTATGCAATTAGAAGGGACCGCAGCATGATAGCTGTCCAAACAGAAAGGAGGAGAGAGGTTATGCATTGCCAATGTTAAACCAACATCGTATTTGTAGATATAGGTAGCTTTGTTATTAGTTGGACGTATTTATTTAAGTGATCTGGAATAGGAAAATGTTTGGAAGTAGACCTTGTGGATTCGGCCGCATCGTAGGCATAACTTTCCAAGTCAACCTAAATGAGCATTTAAATTCGTGTAAGAGCCGGTCGGAAGAATGTTAAGTAGCTATTTTTTTCTGTGGAATGCCTAAACTCCTCGAGTACTACATGCCTTCCGATGGAAATTAGTAGAGTTTTCCTTGCATTAGTTACATTAGTTACATTACAGATGTGATCTGTTCCGATGTTCATGCTAGACTATGCTAAACTAATAGGAAGGAAAAAGGGAACCAGTAAAACAAGTTGACTGCATGCTCCAATCTAAAGAGAAAATTATTGATTCTGATAGTTAAGCATAGTGTTTGGTCCGGTGCTACAGTCCTTTTGTTTGTTAGTACCCAATTCATTCCTTTGCCGTTCCAATCAAATTGAATCCTTGTTAAATATCGATCAGCATCTGAATATTTAAGTCCTCACTATATTACTATGCATAGAAGCAACAGACAAAGAAAAAAACAAAAACTGAGAACCGTTGTCTGCTCTATCTTCAAATTAACGATTTTCTCTGAGCCATATAAAACAGATTAGATAAATAACCTAATTGAATAATGCATTTGATTTTTGTTGAGCCTGGCCTGCTTTGCTTTCCTTTGATTTAGTTTCCTCCCTTTTGTCTGACAATGTTTCTCATGCTTGTTTCCACTAAATATTTCAGGGGAATTCAATTTACATAGGTTGCTAACAGGTAATATTATGACTGGAGTAATCAGAAACTCACAGGCGATGAAAAACTCAAAGGATTTTCAAAGTTCAATTATTCTCTGATAAGCATTAGTACTCGTTTGTTTGCATAATATGTTCCTTTCGTTTCCTTATTATTATTTCTATATAGGTATAGGCTTTTTATTTTGGTTACCTTATATATCCGTACTTTTCTATTTAGCTACGGTAGACACATAAAAGTGTTGAAAGCACAAGACGTAACCATACATAATGTATTTCTCTACACGATGCTACTAATGGTATCAAATCCCAGGGTAATTTACCTTCATTATTCTTCGCTGTTGGTTATGCTAACATTAAATGGAAAGGTAGAGATGCCTCAACCAAACTGAACTAAACCAATTCTCTCTTTCTATTTCTTTATTTCCTAGTTTCTTTAGAGCATGTGACCCAAAGGAATAGAAACTAAAGGTCGAATACTCCTTATTGTTGATTCTGCTGCATCCTTTGCACTTATACAATGCTGTAGTAGGTGTTTATACTTTGTTTTACAACTATTATGCATCACAAGACACTCAGATCTAAAGACAAGGAAAAACATATTGATATTGCTTTAGTGTAGAATAAATCTTGTATGAACTTGTGAAGTGCTACACTAACTATATCCAACGAGAGGCAAAGTAATGGTTTAAAGAAGAGCTTTGTGCACAGCAAAGGAAGGATGCATTAGTCAATATATTAGTTATTCTTAGGTTTGTATGTGAGCATAGTGAAGAAACGATTCCTTGTTCAAACACTAAACACTGGAGAATACAAGGCAGCAGCTGAATAATAAATAACCCTCTTGTTAATCTTAAATCAGTTTAATTTGAATCAATAAAGCTACATACTTCACAATCTATTCTAACCAACTACGTACACTGTGCATCTACAACCATGTCAAATAGACTCACTCAGACACTCGTGCTGCATTACCCTCTTTTCTTCTATGCAAGGTGCTCAAAATGCACCTATACACCATTATTGAAAGAAAAGTTCCTTCTACTTATAGTTTGTGCTACGCGCAGATGAAAGGCAAGATACTACATAAAAGACATTGTGTTCAGTCGACAGAAAATGCATCTTGTCTTTGATGTATTGCCCAAGATATTCTATACTCTTTTATTACCTTTTACCTATTTTATTATTAGAAATTAAATATGAGCTGAATAGTCATTTTAACTTTATGCATTTGTATATAACAAACATAAGTTGTCCAAATATTCATATATAATACTATTATATTCTGTATACCTACACAAATTGATGATACAGTTTGTTGAGATTCTCTTATATGATGCATTGGGTAATGCATAGGACAAAAGAAGTGTTGAAATTTAAATGTAGCTATATTTCATGGAATAGAAAATAGAACCCTTTTTCATCATTGCATTAGGCTATAGCACCTTTACATAATAGAATACTCATTCTTATAGGTGGTAAATAGTGTAGGTATAATATAACTCTGCGTCGGTAATCCTTGTGTTCTGTCCAATCTATTCCTCTAGGAAAATAAATTACCTCATCATACAGACAAAACTCACCTACCACCACCTTCTTTCTGAAATGATTTTAATTGATTTTCATTAGTTCACCTCCGCTGCTTCGTTCAACAGGGAACCCAAGCGTGAATGGACTGTTCCACTGAAAGACCTTACAGTTTTCGACGCCCTGCTTGGTCAGATGTCCAGATTCTAACTTTTGGAAATAAGTTCTTCAAATAAATTATTATTTTTCTAGTATATTAGGACATGTACGGTACAAAGTCGGGTAATCAGCATCTGCGTATTAAATGTTGATTAAAAACAAATAATGCAATGACACCATTTGATATCTGCTGTTGTTGATGTATCTGGAGCGCCAGGACGTTTAGCACACATGTTTTTCAAGATCTAATCTGAGGTTCAATGGACAACTGTCGAATATTAGCATTCTATTTTCATGACAAATGTAGTACTAATACTAATGAAACAATAAAAGGTAGGACAAGCATCGGTAATGCTAATTAATCCGTCCATGCATTAATAGCAGTCTTCTTATTTTGCAATGAAGGATTAAAAAATAACAATTAGAAATGAGAAATACTTAGTAGTATATAAAACTCTTGCCAATCACTCTATTGCTTCCATTACAAAAACGTCGAATCAAAATGCTTCCTTATCCATGAGTTCTGCTTTCTGCTAGCCTGCACCAGTACCATTAGAAAACTATCACGGTGTTTGTGGTATGCATCGTCATAAAAAAGTGTTGCGTTCCTAACATCGTAGCATTCGTTTTGAACTTTTAGACATTTGACATGATACGGTATGCATTTTATAAATGTCTTCCACCCGTTCATTTGTGACAGCATTAGAATTACAGCACCCAGCAAAATTCATTTCCAGGACCCATGACAGTAGGATAATTACGTACATGCAAACAGTGGATAATTTAGCTAGTTAGACTATAGTCTATAAACAAACATTGTCGTAAATTAACTGGAATCTTAATTGGTTTAGTGTTTTTTCATTCATAAAAAATTAGGTGCATGTGTACCTGATTAACATGCTCCCGTTAGACCTAAGTCTCGGTTAGATTTGACCAGCATAACGAGACTAATTAAGGAAATGACAAATTTTAAGGTGTAGTAAGAACCGGGTACTATTACAATTACAGCAATAGAAATAACTCCAGTTTGACATATTACAAATTCTTAAGAACCGGAAAAAATGTAACTCCATGCAACTGCACTGCACACATAGCATAGCCATATATAGACACTACTACTACTGTACTAACGCTAACTATATGAGGTAAGACGTAATTAAAATGAAATAAAACTTATTTAATTGCTTTTAACCTTTAGTGCTTGAGAAAATGCATAAAATCACTTCTAATTTTACTGCACATGTGTCTTTGTAAAAATGAGATTGAGTGGGGCAAGAAAAGTTTCTTTGTATTCTAACTAACCTGCTCTGAAAGGAGGTGAGCACAATGTTGTAAAAGCAATGTGCACTTACGATAAGATAAGAGTACCTGAGAATCCAATGCATTTACATGCATTGAATTTTTACAGTGCGCGAGAAGGAGTCTGAGAGCCAAAATAATAAGGCAAGTCTCCAAAACGTCAATAGAAATAACAATGCAGCAGGTACAGTTGCTAATAAGTTTCAGTTGGAGATTTTAAAGGAGAGCAGAGCTCTAATAATAATGAATGTATTTTTCATGAGACTTCATTTGAGTTTGTTAGGAGTTGGTAAACACTATTAGCATAGAATTCCTTATCTGACACTTTATTATAGTTTAGGATTTAGAGGGACCTTGTAAAAGTTCTACTGCTGACAGACAAACAAACAAACAAGTTTTATTTAATGTATTTCTCTTCTATGCCCAAGGCTTATTAGTATGCTGCCTGTCATGCCGAGGAAATAAAAGATTTACAGAGGCAGAGTAGTAAATAATATCATTGCATTTTGCCTGATGCACTATATGCACAAAGAGAAGTTAATAATATTTAGTTAAATTTTACTGTTGTAGCAAGTAGTTTTACAATGGGTTTTTATTACGTTACAACTGATAGTGAGTAGCTAACGAGGCAGGAAGGAGAAATTGAAGAGATAATCTTACACGACACTATCAACAAAGGGAAAAATGATCATTAGTAGAGTAAATAATGGGAATGGGGTTGGGGCATTGAGAAAAGGTAAAAAAGCTCAGAAATAAAATGGCAAGGGTAGTTGCTTCGTTTTCTCAACTCTCTTAAGTACAATAGGAAAAGAACGAGAGTTTTTTCATTGCCAGTCAACGAAGTTTACTGCAATTCGGTGTCTTTTTAGTCGTTTAGCTTGGTGAAGTGGATGTTTTTCCTCTAACGACATTACTCTTACTCTTCGCAGTTGCATCACAAAGCGAATGTTGCTCTGTATATATATAGAATTGAATTACGAAGACTGCAGTCCAATGGTGTGGAATTGATATAGCAAAGAAAGGAAGTCGAGGGAAAGAAGAAAAAGTTGGGTAACAAGAGCGATCTCTTCGTCGCCTCCAGTCATCTTTTAATTGAGTAACTGATATCTCGTAAAAATGAGCTTTACTCTACCTTAGCCCGTCGAAAAAGAGAGATTTTCACTCTGCTTTTGTTTGTTATTGTACTTATCAAGATACACGCTGAGCTAGGCAGAACTAGTTCATCTTAATCATTTCACAAACAGAAAATAATGCATCCATCCATACGCAATGCTACCTAAGTTAAATATCAAAATATCTAAGTTTGCGATATTCAGATGCGTTTTCCACTATCTTTTTTCATTCTAAATTAAAAAAAAGTGCTGAGGGGCATGCACTTAGGTGCATAGTTTGAAATGAGGGAAACTTTAGAAAAATTGGAAATGCACAACAGAAAGTCTAAATTCTTACAAAATGAATCTAGTAAGGAAGATAGTAGAAATCGGTTATGTATATGCAGGATACGATGTCTAGGATATTAGAAAATATAACACAGAGTTACGTAAGGCATTTGCATTACATTTTAACAGTAGTGGGAATGTATGTTTAAAGGGGTTAAGTAGCACAAAGAAGTTGTATACATTCTAGCCGAGTCAAGAAAACGAGAACACATATTGAATTGCAAATCTCCTTTTGCTACTTCCTTCCTGGACGGAATTTTCCTCGGATTGTTTTCGGAGTAGGCAATGCAATTGCATTGGGGAGAATGGGGAAAATTGTGTCTAATGAAATTTCTAACTCCCTCGAAGAAAACAAATAAAGAAATTAGGAGAAACTAAGTATTTAGAACGCTTTCCGGAAAGTACCTACCAGCGGAACATATTTAAATAGGAATTTACCTAAAGCGGAACTTACCACCTCAACGTTGCCGTTGTTGTGTTGTTCGTACTTGTTATGTGCATACAACCCATTACAGTGCAGTATACTACTGCTATGTACGCCTGTTTTGTGTTGCATATGATTTGAATTTAAATTCCCAATAATTGTGTATATTTAGTAATTATAAAGTATTAATTGATAATCACAGTATCAGTAATCAGTTCTAGCATGTAGCGTTTGTTATGTATGCATACATATATAGACTTCATTCGTTGTAAATATTTTCCTATTTAAATACATTCCGTCTGTAGATACATTCCTAGAATCATTTAGAACGTAGTTGCTTGCTAGGTACTTGTTCCTTTGATCACCCTCAATAAAGTTATCGAGCATTTGAGAATGTTTGAGTTTAAGAAAGGAAGAAAACTAGATTGGGGCACAATCATATGAATACAGAGATACATTTAAGCCTAATGGTTATTGGAGAAAAGTACAAGTAGGGATATAGTAGCTACTAGTATAGAAAATCGGATTTATATGTGTAACCTAGATTGAGGAAGGATAAGAGTCGGAAATTTTAGTATTTTTATTCCTTGTGAAATAATGAGCTCCCATTGCATTGTAACACAGTGAGCTACTGGTACAGAGAGTCTCTAGGTAGGAAATGTACTATACTAATCCAAAGAGCATGATAACATAACTTTTGTTGCTTTTCTTTATTATTACTAGAACATAACTCAAGTTCAGTTGGGTTTTACTTTTACTGTCTGGTGGCACAGCTTGGTTGATGTGATGTGTGTGTCTCTCTCTCTCTTCTCTGGTCGGCAAAGAAAACATTCTTGAGCCTTGAGGCTCATGCTGACTCTACGTCTCTTAAGTTGTTACTACATCGCGCTAAACGGAACAAATGGAACTCAGTACACATACATCATCAGCATTATGGACAGAAAATGCCTCCAGAGCCGTTCAACTCTTATTTTCAGCTATAGGCTTAACTAATTCAGTTCACTTCCCTCACATCACTTCACTAACTTGGAAGAAAAGGCAGGTGTGCTTCGATTTTGTTATGTTGTTATAATATTATCATCATGTAGCCTACGACCAGGACGACCTACCTTATTCTCTAACTACATAATACAATCCTCTTCTCTCTATCTACCTCAAGTTTCATTTCTTCGGAGGAGGGAGCTGAAATAATCTCCAGCATGTTCCACTCTTCTCCATACCATTCCAAAAGCATTTTCGTGAAAAGGAAAGAAAGAGAGATGTCTTGTCTACTCTTATTGAAACTACATTACATAAACGAAGGAGAGATTCAAACACGACACTACACCAGTATCCACTGCACTACCTTCCTCCTTTTCTTACCAATGCCTTAACTTACTACTACCTAGGCTAATACGGAAAACTGAGTTAATGCACTATCTTTCTTTCTATTCCATTATGTAGTTACCCTTCTTTCATTTCTTCAAAGAGCCACTATGAAAAAGAAATAAAGATAAGAAGACGCTAAAATAGAAAACTTGCTTCATCAGTTCACTTCAAGCACCTACCTACTTACTATACTTACCTTTCCTATACAATTATATCTTACAGTTTTTTCTTTCAGGCTAAATACTAATGCAAAGAAAAGATTCATTCTTATGTAACTCACATTGATATACTCCCGCCAGGGTATACACTACTATTTTTATAAATGCACACACTGTTATTGTGTCCATCACAATGCTCTCGAAATAGAAGCAAAAGAAACCAAACCAGGTAATAAAATGAATGGCTTAGAATTGATGAGATTCTTTTCTGTTTAGTTTCCTCTGTCGGTTATTCCTTCCCATCCTCATCACACAAGTGAGTCTTGCTGAGAAATACTTCCGTGATTTGTTTAGTTCTGCTGCTGTGCAAGTGAAATCTACGGGCGGCTATTTCTCAGCCTCTAATAAACATGCAACATTCCTACAACCTACAGCTTACTTAGCTAATGAAAAGATGTATCACCAATCACCAACACTCACCGTTAAACGCAAAAAATAAAAGAATATCAAATTATTTTATAAACATACGTAGATTGAAAAGTTTTATTGCTTCTATATTAATACATTTTCAATGATTTTTTTTTAAATATTAGCTAAAAGTAAATGAAAATTGCCTATCTGTTGAATTGTTGACACTTTTAATTTGTGTGTGTGTTAAGAAAAGGAAATGGAGTTGTAAATAAAATATCCGTAGATATTTGCTTGACAGTGTTATTGAGGAAGGAGGATAAAAATAGAATCAATGGGAAGAATGGAGATGAGAGGAAGAGATAAGAATTAGCTCCCCAATGGTATGTAATGTTATTCGTGTATCGTATGTCCTAATAAGTAGGAATGGAGAGACAAAGCTTCTGCCACTCCTACATTCTCGCATCCCGAGACAATGACAGTTAGCTATGTAATTGCTTCTGGACTTGAAATGGACATGAGGTGTTCCGTCTTCCTCCCTACGACATTTCTCTCTTGCCCTAATAACAACTAAGTTGTTAGATTCAATTAAATGGAATTGCCTCTTCTACGAGAATAAAAGGGAGAGCATCAGTGCATTGTATTTGTAAGTAGTAAAAGTGTAGTAGTGGTAATAATGCTATCTGAAAGTCAATTCGATACATTCGACTTTATTGCATTGTGTGCATTCTGCTCATATCGCTAAGAGCATCTCGCTATAAAAACTATGTGCATCTCAATAATATATCTAGGTACCTATATAGTATCTTGGGTCTTATATCCAGAGAATGACACTCATTTATTATTGTATTTAGCAGGAGAGTATAAGAGAGGAGGAGGAAACAGATTTCTTGCACCTTAGAGATAAAAGTCATGCTCTTAAAAGATAAATTGTTAAAGTTGGTTAGGAGAGACCACAGTAGTACTGGTTGTAACGAGTGCAGAGATAGCTGCGTATTTACGTTTCTTTGTTTTACAACTGTGAAAACGTTTGATGGAGTCTTTTAACATATTATCTAAGCGTGTTTCGTATATTTAGTGTTTCTTAAGTTGAGTAGGCAAGGCAGGGGGAGATAGGGCCCCATCCCATCTCAACTTTTTAAATGTCCCAAAGTCATTAAAGTTCAAGACAGTTAGTAATGGTAATAGAAGAGCAATAAAGAAAGTTTGTTGCATCTAGTCAGGAGCGTTTACTTATTGTATCTCATGTAGCTAGCTACTCCTCTACATTAATTGAGCAAGTGGCTTGTCCTGTCTTGTAGATTTCGGCGCTAGGAAAACTCTCAGTGGCACAAGAGGAAAGACAAAAACTCTCATAATTGCTCCACTTAATTGAATCGTCAAGAAGTCTCTCGTGTCCCGTTCTGTTCGCTAATGCCGTTCCAAACCAAACCAAGGCACAATCCAACTATCACTCTTCTTATACTCACTCAGTTGGAAAAAAGAGCATTTTTTCATAGAGCTCTGCAATGACGTGAGTGAAATGACCTTAGATATACGTGCCTGTCTGTCAGAACTGTTTGCCACTCCGAAATGTTCATGTCCTACTCCCGTTTTCTGTATACCTATGCATTTTCAGTGAGAAAACCTGAAAAGTCAGTTATCTATCCTAGAGTGTGTAGTGCAGTCAGTTACATATTTGCTTTGTTACTTATATTCATCCCACACGATCCTCCTTTCAAGTCCAAGTTGTCTTTTCTGGAAATGGTCGTTATAAGCTGTCGGTTAATTCACTAAAAGGTGCCCAGGGACACATTCCGAAATGAATTGGGTTTTTTCCGCCTGGATAAAATAAGTTAGCATTGTAAATGGAGACGAGATACAAAAACACACACACGATACCTACACATAGGTATAACATGTAGTAACTTTACAATCTCTTTCATAATGAAGTTGTGCTGCTGTGGCTTAATTCCCCGAACATACGTTAAGCTCATATTATTCTTTACACACAACAGCCGCTTCCTATTATACATTATACTCCTTCATGAAAAATCCAGTTTATTTAAATGTCAGTTAGTTTTAGCTGGCTACAAAGACAATTGACACTGAGTGTGAAATTAACTGCCTTCAACACACATAACATGCGGTGGCACATCTAAAATTCAATGCAACAACATGCATTTCCAGAATCTAGGACCTTCTATGCCGTAGGACGTTCTATGCCGCAACAACTCTTTCTCTCTCGATACTCTATGCCGTACC